>JAQZBX010011020.1:19732-43524 GCA_029593785.1 Cabassous unicinctus | reverse complement strand
TGGTACAGCCACTGTGAAGGACTGTTTGGCAATTCCTAAGGGAGTCGATTTGCCATGGGCCCCAGCAATACCATTACTAGATATATACCCAGAAGAACTGAGAGCAGTGACATGAACAGACATCTGCACACTGATGTTCACAGCAGCGTTATTCGTGATTGCCAAAAGCTGGAAACAACCCAGGTGTCCATCAACTGACGAATGGATAAAGAAATCGTTGTGTATACATACAATGGAATATTATGCAGTGGTAAGAAGAAATGAAGTCGTGAAGCATATGATAACATGAATGAACCTGGAGAACATTATGCTGAATGAAGCAAGCCAAACACAAAAAGACAAATACTGTATGATTGCACTAATATGAACTAAATATATTATGTAAACTTATGGAGTTAATAATTAGAATATAGATCACCAGAAAATAGAATGAGGGTAGAGAATGAAAGCTGAGGGATAATCTGTGCAGAATTGGTTAAAAGGTTGTTTGTAAATCTTTGGAAATGAATGGAAATGGTGAGAGCACATCATGTGTTTGTGACTAGCAGAGCTATTGTGTGGGTATGACAGTGGTAAAAAGGGAAACTCTAAGAATATGTATATTACTAGAAAGAAAATTAAAGAAAAATAATATGGGACTGTATAACAGTGAAACCTCATGTGAAATACAAATTTGGGTGATATTGCATATATAATACTTTTACAAACTATAAATACAAATATATTAGAGAGAAGGAAACAAAATAGCAGTTATGTTCAGACGGGGAAGCATAGAGAGATTGAGAGGTGATAAATTTTTATTTGGTTTTTTTTTGGCATTATTATTATTACTGGAATAATGAAAATGCTCTAAAAATGATTGAAGTGGCAAATGCACAATTATGTAATTATACTGAATACAATTGACTGTACATTTTGGATTAATTTATGCTTTATTACTATGTATCCATAAAATTTATTTATTAAAAAAAGGCAATAGAGGCATTCAATAGCAGATTTGAACAAGCAGAAGACAGAAAACTACAAGATAGGACAATTGAAATAATTCAGTCTGAAGAGCTGAGAGAAAGAAGAATGAAAAAAGCAAGCAGACCCTAAGGGACATAAAACATACCAACTTACACATTCTTGGAGTCACAGGAGGAAAAGAGAAAGAGAAAGGGGCAGAAATAATATTTGAAGAAATAATGGCTGAAAACTTTCCAAAATTGATGAAAAATATGAGTATACACATCCAAGAAGCCCAATGAACACCAAACAGGATAAACCCAAATAAATATACTTCAAGACATATCATAATCAAAATATTGAATATCAAAGAGAAGAATTATGGGTGGTCTCTAGAAGATGAAAAAGGCAAGAAAATGGATTTTCCCTTAGAGTTTCCAGAAATGAATGCAGCCTTGCCAACATCTTGATTTTAGCCCAGTGAGACCCATTTCAGACTTCTGACCTCCAGAAATGTATTGTAATAAATCTGTGTTTTATGATACTAAGTTTTTGGTAATATGTTACACCAGCAATTGGAAATGAAGATTTGTACCAAAATGTTCTTGGCTATGAACTTTGCTTTTTCCCAACACATAATCTCCTGTACTATTGATCAACATGAAGACAAGTAGTCTGAAAGTCTAAAGACAGATAATTATGTTTTGTCTTGTTTTTATCAGATTTGTTGTTTTATTCTACTTATTGGTCCTGAGTGAATTATATTACATTTCTACCATAACTACCAGCAAGTATTTTATAGGAACCTTTGAAAAAATCAGTCTACCTACATGAGATGCCCCTTTCTCTTTCTCCTGTGGAGGTAAATATTGGCAAACCTGAATGGTCATGTTTAAGAAGTAAAACAGAAATTAATATATTTTGAGGTTCAATTTCATTCCTCTCTCTTAAAAAATAATTTAGCATTTATGTAAAATCCAAGTTGGCATATATTACTATATTTACTGCTTTCCATTCTTTTAAAACCTTTCTTTTCCCTGATATTATACCTTGCATGTTTTATTAGTATAGGACCAATAAACTAACTAGTAAAAATTTAGAATTAGCTAGGGAAAAAGATATTGTGGACTTTCATAATTAAAAAGTATGCAAAGGAAATATTGAGAATAAAATTATCTGTTCTGGGCAAACAAAAATAACTGTAATTTTATGCATCTCTCTAAAAGTTTGAATTGTTTTACTAAATAATGTAATGATCTAGATTTTCATATTTGAGTAAAGAAGAAGGGGTGTTGCTGGCTGGAAGTGTAAAGTGAGTTGAAACATCACAATGATATGAGGTTTTTTCAGATAATTTTGTTAATTAAATTGTTATATAAAAGTGCAAAGTCTAGTATGTCCCATGGGAAGGTTTAATATTTTTCTGAAGTATTACAATGAGAAACTAAACTGTGCACACTTATGACACAGCATAATGTGTATGGCCCAAAGTTATATTAGCCAAATTGTTTTGAAGAGGCATCAAATAATTGATCAGAAAGTAAAACTGTGATTATAGAATAAAATTGGAGTTCAATTGTAGCAAATAATTGCAAAAATAATTAAAGTCACAAATCCTCCCAGTAACAATATGAAACAATTCTCTTTAGTGCCCCACAGGGATGGGACTTGGTGGCTTTGTTTGGGATTAAACCTAGAAGTAAAATAAAAGCAAAAGTGTGGTCGGGGGAAAAATCATATTGAGAATATACCAATTAAAAAAAAGTTCCTGAAAAGTGAACTTGGATGTTATATAATTTCCATTTCAAAGAATGCAATTTATTATAGTTCCTTTAATGATTTTTAAAGTATTCAATGTAAACTGGGCTTTCAAATATAGCTAGAGTTCCATTTCTTAGTTTATTTCTTTTCCTGCTATGGTAAAACAAGAAGTAACTTGTTTTACACATCTAGCTGAAATAATATGAACTTAATTAAGGGGAAATTTGCTTCCAGAATAATTATGTATATATTCTTGTAAGCAAATGTTGACTCTGGCAGAGTTAAATAACTGTTCTTTTGCTGTAGTGCTTATGTAGCTCACATACAATGCAATGTAATGTTCACTACTAGATGAAACCCTAGCTGTAGAATACATGATATCTTAAAATATGTCTTCCGTTCTTTAAAAAAATCCAGCAATAAAAATGCAGCCTGAAACACACAAACAAGTTGCTTGCATTCTAGTTGGCCTTTATGTTAGCTACTCAATCTTTCTTTTGATGTATATGTTATGATCCAAGTGAAAATACGTATCCAAGTCTGTGATTTCTCTGGTTTCTTTGGGATTTAATGATTGGATTGCCCAAGGAAAGGAGATATCATAAAGAAAGCTTTCAAAGAAAACATAACATGAATTCTACTCGACTTTAAAGCACCAAGTTACAAACAACAATCTCAATTTATAAAAGTGCCAGTGTTTTAAATATGATTATTTGACTCATTCTAAATCATTGACTGAGCCCCTGCCATATCCTTTGACAATTTATGATTAAGGGAGTTGTGATTATATAGTGAAAAGAGAGCCTCCATATAATAATACATTGAGATAATAAGACAAGGTGGTATACAGTTAGTTGCAACACTGAGCACATTAGATAAATTACTGAATTTAGTGATTTTTACCTCCAAATTAAGATATCCTCTTTTATTAGGTAGGTTTTACTAATAAATTCTTAAATAGTCATTTTAACTTGCAGGTAAACAATGTCAATCTATATTTAATAAATACATATTAATTCAGCATTTACTAGGTCCAAACACTGTGTCATGAAATTGGGCAAATCTGATGAACAAGTGAGAAAAAATAGATGTGGTTATAGCTCTCTCAGAGTGTATACAGTGATGGGGGATACAGATAAGAAAACTGAAAATTATAATACACTGTGATAAATAATATGAAGGAGTAAGTGCAGTGACCACAGAAGGCAAAAAAGCCGTCTTATAACTCCAGCTTGGAGGGCCAGGACTTAAGGACAAGTCGAAATTCACCAAACAAAGAAGGGTGGTGGAAAATGTTCCGGGTAGAGGAAATATGAAACAACAAATGTACAAAGGTGGGGAGAAAGAGAAAAAGAGGAAGGGGGCATAGAGAGAGGGACAGAGGCCTAGGGGACAGAGAGAGAGAATAGATGACCTATTAGCTAAATGAAAGAAATTCATTATGGCTTTGTTGGAGTTTTGATAGGGAGTGTAAAAAGAAAAGAGGCTGGAAGAAAAAGGAAGGATTATATCAAAAGCAACAAACACTCACAGTACTTTATCCAGACTATCCAGGACAAAAGCATTTCCAAATCGCTACATCCTGCCTGAAATTCATGTTCTCAGAAAACAACTGACCGTCTGACCATTGTATGGTTTTTAGAATCTTATTGTGATTATTTTGTAAGACAGAGATAACCTGTCCTTACAAGAATGCTGTAGGCACAATGAAGGAATGAAGTAACAAAGGAAGTGAGCATTGCCTTTTGGTCAAATCTGCTTAAGATCTCCCTGTGGCATTGCTCGTTACAGAATCATTCTCCAGAACAGCCATGTCACCTCTTTCACATCTTTCTCACACCATACTCTTATTCTCATTTCTACAGCAGAAATTATGCACTGTTAACTATAAGCAAGTCACAGTCCTTTTGCTGCTTATAGATTTGTTTTGTTGGAACCACACAAGAATTTTCTTTTTTAACCAAAATTTCATATTTTTTAATTGTCATTTAAAAACCCAGATTCCCAGCTTCTCTTAAGAAACCTGAGGCTCTGGCAACACAGAGCTTTTGTTCCACTACAGCAATGATTGGCTGCAGTGGATTAGCAGCTGCCTCCATAGTAGGGCAGGCACTCACCAGTTTGCTGCAGTCCTCAACATTCTTTTTCATAATAGACCCAGCCTCTGTTGATATTTGAAATCGTGATCCTAAGTGTAACCTTTTTATGGCTTTTGCCTTTCTTGCTTACTTTTGGTATTAAATTTGTCCCTTAGTTGCTTAGTTTTCTGGCTTGTTACTTCTTTTGCTCTGCTTGGAACAGTTTTTTTTTTACTCTTTGACTAATGTTTCTTCCACTCCTTTTAAATTTGAACCCAACGCCTTCTCTTCTCATATATTGTCCCAGTGGACAGGACCTCACGCAGTCTATCACTATTTGTCTAAAGTCACATCATGCCATTCCTCTTCTCAACAAACCCAAGAGGTCCCTATTTCAAACAGAATAAAAGCCAAATCCCTCTCATGGACATGATGCAAAAGGATCTTATCTTTTTGAACATATCACCAAGGGCCCCCTCTCACTAACTGCCCATATCTGCTGGATGTTCTTCAAACATGCCAGATAAAGTCCCAACTCAGAGACTTTTCTCTAGTTGATTCTTCTGCCCGGAGCACTCATCCCCCCAAATATCATTCACCAATTTCTTGCTTTGTCTGTAATTCACCTTTCCAACAAGGCCTACCCAATTACTCTATTTAATATTCTGTTCTCACCTAGGACTTCACATGTGCCGCTGCTGTTATTGCACCCATTACTTTCAAAGCATATGCTTTTTAGATTTATTTTGTTTTGTATTTATTGTCTGTCTCCCCTTTTAGGATATATGTACCTTGAGGACAAGAATCAGTGTCTGTTTTTTTCATTGATCTTCCTACCAGATCTAGAACATTAGTTCTCATGCCTAAATAGTAATCGAATTTTTTTAAAAAATGAATAAAAGGCACCTGATAAAATAAATAATTGATACCTGATAAAATAAAAATTTCAAAACTTCATCCAACCCCATCATACTGTTTCTCCACAAAAACTCCCACGTCTACTTTCAAAAGGAAGTTTTGTTTTGGAAGAACAATGTACTTATCATCAAGAAAAGCATATTAATAATATATGTCCTTTCTATGCCTCAGTTTTCTAATCTAGCCAAGAGAGTATATTAATGCCTTTATGGCTTAGTCTGATGGTACAAATGAGCTAATGATTATGGGTGTTCCTTCAAATAATAATTGTGATTAAAATAAATAATAATTAAAATAATAGATGCTAACATTTATTCAGCATATACTAAGCATAAGGTATTGTGCTAAGCATTTCATAAATATCTCATCTCATCTCACTAATTCTTATCACAACCTTATGATGCACAATATATTATTATGCTCACATTTCAGAAGAGAAAAACAAGGTTTAAAGAAATCATTGGTACAGCCACCACTTGAACTCAATTTTTTAAAATCCAGATGATTGTAACCACTATTCTTATGTATTGGATTATCGGCTAACGTTGTCATTGTTTCTTACAGACCCAATCACAACTATCTCTTGTTGTCTTTTCCTTAACTCTTGCTGATTTAGGCCCTCCCCAACTGATGCAATGATACGTGGTCATGTACCAGCCCAGCATAATATTGAAGAATGGCTGAACATGCTGTTGATTTGAGCTGGAAAGCACAGTAATAATCAAAAGGCCAAGTGCCCACCAGACCAGAAAGGCAACATCAGAAAAACATTCAGTGGTTTAATGAATGTCAAAATTATAGTACCCAAGTTGAAACAATAAGAGCAAGACAGTAAATACTAGAACAAAAGGAAAAGACTACTCTTTGAAATCCAGTACAGTTTCCTTTCAGCAGGAGCACCTCTTCTAAGCTGACCCCATGGAATGCTACTCCACTTTACATAAAATATTCTTACTCTGTACTCACATATTTCAGTGGGAGGGAGAAAAGCAAATGGGAGATTGTCATCTGCCCCAGATTCTTGGCGTTTGCATGATTCCCTACAACTAGCAATGAGCTAGAATTGCTTTTCCCTCCACTTGGATGCATAGTTATGCACTAAAACAAAAAGAAAAGAAGTAAGAAGTGCCATTTGGGCAGCAGTCGTCCTCAAAACCCAGCATTTTTTTAGCCTCTATTTTCCAAATGATATTCCAACAATCATAGTAATTTAGCATGTTATGTTCTTGATTCTGGTGGGCAGAGAGTGATTATGTAAGAAAATAAGGTATATTGTGCTGTTTGATACTGCACTTCAGCAAAGGAGCACCACCAGCTGACAGTAATCAGGCAGGAAAGAGCAATTAGGTAGAAATTGCCCAGAATGAGCCTGAGCTTAATGAAGGTAGAAAGGTGAAGATCGCTTGTGGTTTGGTCACCACACCAGGAGTTCAGAGCACAAATGTACGACTTAGAAACTAGGAAATGTTAGTGAGTCTTGTATACATTAAATGATCACATTTCAATCTAAAGAGAGATCGTTTGATATGTGGGAAAGTGGGGGGGGGGCAGTTCAAATAAAGGGGAACGCGCGCAGCCTGTGTGGTTTGCACAGTCTGAGTCAGTGGACCGGGTGGCATGTAACGAAGAAACAGGCTATTCCCTGAGGTAATTGCTACCTTCTTAGGAAAACATATTGAGCAGGGTTAGAAGAATGACTGCTCTACCCAAAAACAAAAGAATTCAGGAAGCAATTCAGGGGAATGGGGACATGATCTGGTGGGACAGGTAATGAGACAAAAGTTTCCTTGAAAACTAGTTAAGACAATGGGAAAAGGTATGAGTTGGAAGCTGGATGGCAACCACTATAACACTTCACTTTTTATAGTACTTTGGAACTTAAGCAGCACTTCAATATATATCCTCAAGAGGCAACACAGTGGTTTGGAAAAAAGAGTTTAGAATTACAGGTCAAGATTTTCGTTTGGACTTGGCACTTACTAGCTACAAGACCTTAGACAGATTATTTAAAATCTCTGAATCTTGGTTTTCCTATATTTCCTATAATACCCCAAACTCATGAAGTTGAAGTGAAAAATAAATGAAATTATATTTAAAATAGCCAACTAAGGCTGTGCCTGGCATATAATAAGTGATCAATAAATATTGGCTCTCTTGGCTCATTAGAAAGAAAAACAATCCGCTGCTAAGAGATTAATTCTTTTTAAGTAAAAGTCATAAAGTTCAAGCTTGGAGAAGTAGGTAAATGTTGTAAAGAAGCTAAGTAAAAACTTTATAATATGTGCCTGTGTTTTACATGGCTTTTAACTTTTTTTTACCTCAAATACCTTCCATTTGATCTTTATGTTTTTTTTTAATTATAAAAATTAATTTTATAATTACATATTTTACACTTTTTTTGGTAAGATTTATAGTCGTAAAAAAAGGCCTTCATTTCCTCCTCTAGCATTTAAACTAATTTCTTACAAACCCAGTGCACTCAAAGTAGGCTTTCCTCTTACCTAATTTTTTACCTATACCATTTTCTTTTCTTTAATATATTTTATCCTTCTTATCCTTTTCTTTTAGCTCTTATAAAATAATTGGTCTTTAAATTTTTTATACCATTTTATTCATATAATCCCAAGAACAAATTATCTATTGTTTCTATTTCTACCACAGAACAGAAATCAAGAAATATTAGCTGCTATAATTATTACTTTTTAATTCTCTCTCTGTATCAGTTATCTACTGCTGTATAACAAATTACCTCACCACTTAGCAACTTAAAACAACAAACATTTATATCTGATAGTGTCTGTGGGTATAAAATTATGGAACTTTATAGCTTGGTGCCTCTGGCTCAATGTCTCTCATGAAGTTGCAATCAAGATGTCAGCTGGGGCAGTGGTCTCATTTGAATTCTTGATAAGGGATAGTAGAATCTGCTTCCAAGTTCCCTCATGTGGTTGTTGGCAGGTCTTGCTCTCTTACCCCATGGGCCTCCCCACAGGACTGCCTTACAATATGGCTGTTGCCTCAGGACAAATGGTCCAAGAGAGGGGACCCAAGACAGAAGCCACAGTCTTTTGATAACCTAATCCTGGAAGTGACAAACCATAACTTCTACAATATTCTATTCATAGAAAAGAGTCAATGAGTTAAGCCTATACTCAAAGCAAGGGGATTACACAAGGGCATGCATATCAGAAGGTAAGGATCAATGGGAGCTATTTCATCTGAATAGCCTTTCATCTAAAATTTCCTTATAATGTTTAAATACTGCCTTAATTCAGATCCTCTATGTTATTGAATACTCATCACTTCTTAGGATTCTACTCTTACTCCTTTTTTATAAACCTTGCTTACTGAAAAATTATATTTTAAGAGTAGGTCTGTTTGGGCATTTCTCCAATGGAGAGAGGAGTTCTATTACCTTTACAATTAATTAATTTTAAACACCTCTATTCCTTGCCCCAAAACGGGTCCTGGGGAGCAGGCATGAGCTCAGGAATTGACTCTGGTTCCTAAAATTCCTCTATATATTGCATGCTTAAATTGGTCTGTTTGAAATACATAGGTATAAAAACCATGATGTCTTTAGATGAAATTTTACTAGATAATTTTTCAAATCCTTGTGACTCTAGTACTCAAATATGAGGAAGTCACCTTCCTGAACAGAGCTGCCATTTCATAAAATGCTGCATAGCCCAACAAATCAAATCTTCTAAACAATGCATGCCTCTTTAAAAATGTCCTTGATGTTTTCCCAAATTTCCTTTCTATCTTTTCCATTCAAAGTACTCTTTTTATGTAAAAATTGAACATTTAGCATACAGGATTCCCGAGTTTTACTGCTTTTGACTAATTAAAAAAAGAAAAGTTGAGGCTGACCTCAGTAATGAAAGACCCAGAACCACAAAGCGTATTATTATTCCTTATCTCAAATTCTCTCTACTATATAGTATTGTTTCTCTTATGTTGTTACAGTCAGCTTCTTATAGAGAATATGCTAGGACTTTGGAAATATGCTCCATTACTCCTCCAACAATTCTTTAGAAATCAGTCCGGATACAGTGAGAAAAATCACAGGTACTCCGTTTGTGTAAAGAAAACAAGATGCCCCAAATTGTGAAATATGACTAAAGCATGTTATGTTTGGAATTATAAGTTTCTATAATTAACTATTAACTTTTAACATACTGATTTTAACAATTAATTTAACATAAAATACACCGTCAATAAGAAAAATGTTTAAAAGGGTGGGGCTGTAAGGGGCAAAATCCTGCTTGTGTCCGTACATAGAAAAAGCAGCAGCAGACTGAATTATGAATACATTTACACCGTAAATTTTTTAAGTTTTTGTGAATAATTCTGCTGAAATAGTTCATCTCTAAATGCCTCACAGCATCACAAATATATTTTTTAATCTTGTCATTGTTTCTCAATGTCAGTCAGTACTTTAAGGTAATGCTATTGGAAAGATATTATTTACTTGGGCAAACGTATGACTGTCCTTCCTAATAGAACTAGAGAAATTAAAAAATAATCCACATTGGTCCCTTCAAGCTGTATTGTCCTCTTGGCAGGCAGTCTTCAGCAGTGTGCACATGTGAGTGCATCTTAGTTTGCTGGAGCTGATATGACAAATTTCTCTATTTAGTTGGCTTAAACAACAGGAATTTATTGTCTCTCAGTTTTGGAGGCTAAAATCCCAAAATGAAAGTATTGACAAGGCCATGCTGCCTCAGAAATCTGTAAGCTTCTGGCAATGGCTTGCCAGTAATCCGTAATAATCTCTGCTTCTGTCATATGGTCATCTCTCTCATCTGGCTCCTACTATGTCCAAATTTTCCCTGCTTATTTATAAGGACTTCAGCTTTATTGGATTAACCACCCCCCATTCAGTATGAACACACCTTAACTAATAACACTTTCAAAGGTCCTATTTATAAGTGTGTCACATCCACAGCACGTGGGGTAGGACTTGACATGTCTTTGTGAGGGACATGATTCAATCTATAACAGTGTGGGTTCACATACAAATGGATAGAAGCAAAGCCACAGGTAAATCAGTGTGTGCAAAGGCTGATTTTAATAAAAGGATGCATTTTTTTTCCTACTGAATAGGCCAGAGAATACTATCAGCATAAAGACGGTTAAAATGTAATGACGTGCAGAGTTATCTCGGGGGGCGTATATTTGATTTTATCTCTTTTTCTCCAGAGGAGTATATGTAAACTAAGCATAAATATTTTTATGTGTGGCAGATTTTTAAAGCTAATTATTAGTAAACCATGGCTCCACAGAAACTCCTAAGGGGCAATAAAATTCTCCAGTATTAAGAGCATTGTAAAATAAAGTTCTGTGAGTGTATATAATGTATTCAAAGGGAATTGATGAAAAATATAGTACCTATAGCATTCAATACTGAGTTTGTCATGAAAATATTTTAAATGCACATTACTGGATCAAAACCTGGAATGGAAACTGTTTAACAAAGACATCATACAATGGCCATCATAACAAAATAAAAAATGAAATGTTTCCTCATTTTGCTAGTTGATAAAAAATAAATACATGTATATTATTAGGAATAATGAGGGCAAGATATCAATTAGCTAAACAGGATTAAGAATGAATTTAAATGTATTGGAAAATGAGTTTTAAAATAACCAGATAACATAATCTCTCATCTCATAAATCACCAAAAATGAGTAACCTTCATTTTGGGGGGTTGTGAGTTTTTGCTGTCAAACAGTGACTCTGAGAGGGGAAATTAAAAGTATAAACATAATTCCAATTATTTTTATAAAATTTTTTGAAAATTGGACCTTGTTAAATGTCACATCAAGAAAAATATAATCACAGCATTTATTGGGTGATAAAGGTTTCGATGATATATTTTCAAAGTTATTGTGTGGCATAATTCATTAGGAAAAGCTGAGCATAAATTCATGGAGAATATATGTTAGCCATTACTTTAAAAAATTAACTGTAGATAGCAAGGACTTTCTCATCTTTGCCACTCAGGCTTTTTAAAAGTTTGATTTGTGTATCATAATGTAAACTTTTAAACTTTGGACAATTCATTGCAATTTTAGGAGTCATGGAATTTTTCTCTGCATATAAAACAAAGCACCCTGAAGTTGAGGACTGAAGTTCAGGTGACTAAATCATATTAATATGTTGTCAAATAAATACTGTCAAATTTACAGTTAGAAAGAAAAGAAATAGAGTGGCTACAACAACAACCAAAAATAAATAAATAAATCTAGCTGTTTTCTACAAAGTCCTTTGCTTAAAGGATTCAGGGGTAGAATACGAAATTTAATGAGTGTAAATGTCAAGTGATGCATGTTCAGGAAAAACACCAAGCTAAGTTCAGTTTAAATGGCAGTGAATTAGTTAACAGGGATGAAGACATAAGGATAAATAACTAGATCCAACGTTTGCATACTCAATGCATTATACAGGAATCAAGAAAGCTAATAAGATGCTGACTTTTTTTTTTAACCAAGACCAATATATTATCCCAAGGATATTCCATTCTATGTTGCTTCATGGGACTTGGACCAAATATAGAATTTATAGAGAAGTTTTGCTGCTTTATCAGTTCAGAGATATACTGTGGAGTTAAAAAGTTTTGCGTAAACACACTAGATATTGAGCTTTACATATAGCAAAGTAAGTATTTCTCAAAAATGATACAGGAGGATAATTGATTTGTTAAGGACATAACTATAAATTTAAGCTGGGGAGAAATGAATGCAAATAATTTTATTAAAGAGGGACTTCTGAAAACATGAAGCTATATGTACTGGTGATAATAGCTAAGATGTGTTAAATTTTAGTTTAATGCAGGCTGTTTTTTAATATTGCATGCATAAATCTTAGCAAAATAAAAGCAAAAATTTGCTTCTTAGAATATGCCTGCAATATTGATAATCCATTTGAAATGCATTACCCATCATATCTGCAGAGCTAATTAGCATAGTACCATAAGTTCCATATTTTCTTTTGGTGATGGGCTAGCTGATTTTGTATCTTCTCTAACAGGTTGTAAGTTCCAAAGTGACAATGATTTTCTGTCTTGTTCACTGCTGTTTCTCAGACTCCTAGAAGAGTGCCTGGCACAAAGGAGCTACTAGGTATTTGTTGAATGAATGAGTGAATAATTGTATAAATGAATGCGGTCTCACTCCCCTATGGGTCGCTCTCTCTTTCACATGGCCCAGGTTTTGATAAAGGGTCTAGATTTCCCTTGAGATGGACTTCTGTTTGTCATGTTGCAAGCTGTGTACAAAGCGTGGAAGGGAAAGGAGTGTGCTGCAGACTCTAAATCCTACAAGGAAGTTAGAAATTAGACTTTCATTGGAAGCTAGGTACTAGCATTTAGTTCCTTTCAACTATATTCTATAAGAGTCTTTGTTTTCTTGTCTCTACTTAGAAGAACCTTAGAGTTCTTTGGAGGATTAAATTAGATAATGTATGCAAATGCCTAACACAATATCTGACCATAATAGGCCCTCAGTTTGTTTATGATTCCCCAGTCCCTTTAAATGACCTATTTCACAGAGTAAACCATTAAACAGGAGATCACTTCATGCCCCATATTATGCTATAACTAGTAGCAACAGAAAACAAAATGGCCATTCTAATTCGAAGATTATCCCTCTCATTCTCCCCCAATGAAATCGTGGATCCTATGGCTGAGCAGATAACAAGGTTTGAGGTTTTCATGTAAAAGCACTTAATCACTGCTTACTACCTCTTAATTTTTCAAGTCAATCCCCTATACCTATACTCTAATTAATCTGCAAAACCACCCTTCCAGGATTCAGGGAAGAGGCTGTATTTACTGTTCTCGTTTGAAAGATGAAGAAAGTGACTTTCTTTGTTTGCCAGGCTGCTATACAAATACCACACACTAGTTGGTTTAACAGGAATTTCTTGGCTCATGGTGTGGGCCTCTAGCAGTCCAAAACAAGGTGTCAGCGAGGATATGCTTTCTCTCTGAAGTCTGCAGCCTTCTGCTGCTGACTTGCCATCCTGTCACTTGGCAATCTCTCTCTTTTGGTGTCTGCTCTTCCACTTTCTGCCTCCTTCTGGCTCCTCTCTGAATTTTTTCCTGCTTATGAGACTCCAGTAAAATGGATTAAGCCTCACCCTGATTCAGTTGGCCACACCTTAATAAAAAGAACAAACACATTCAAAAAGCCCTATTGACAAAATGGTTCACACCCACAGGAATGTGGATTAAGATTAAGCACATGTCTTTATTGGGGTACATATTTCAATCTACCACAGGAACAGAGCAATGAAACAAGGTGTCACAGCTTGCTAGTGAGTATGCAAAAAAAGAATCAATGTCATGTGGTGGTTGTCTCCATCCTAGTACACAAAGAAGTATCACATAGTGAAGTATTTTTCCAACAAGATTTTTTGCATTTTTTCCCCCAGTTATCTGCTTATTGTTTTCCTTATAGGCCATGGACATTTTTAAAAATGAAATATTATGAGGAAGTCCAAACTATGAAAGATCCAAACTGAGCAGGTGTGGTCAAGGTTAGAATGGGGATAAAGAGGCCAGTTCACTGAACCCCCCTCTCCTATCCCCTAAAATGGGCATGCTAGGGAAAAGCAAGCAGGCTGCAGCTTTATAAAATCCTGTTTCCATTCAAATAAGAAAGGTTGCCACAATGTTATAAAGAAATAGAAAAAGATCACATTGTTCAACTTGTGTAGGGCTCCTTTCATTCTCTGGTTTTCCTCTCTCCCAAATCTGACTTTGGGATAATAAAGCTTATTATCTACTTCACTCTATTATTGAAGATTCCTAATACACATCATGAGAACAGCCACATTTCGGTCACAACTACAGAGTAGACAAATAATTTAAGAACCATTTAAGATCAGAATCTCCCTTTAACTGCTCTTGGTCTAAGATTACAATTTTTAAATTCTTTCTTTTTTTTTTTTTTTAGCTCCTATTGCTATTCCATTTCCTGGCTGTTCCTGCCTACTAACCCCCCAATTCGAAACTAAATCCTTTGAATGGAATACATTTCTTAACATGAGTCTTCGTGCTTAAGTGGTTAAGTTGCACCTCTGGGATCTAACAAAACAATATCAGTCATCTTATGTCGAGAAAAAAAATAACGTCTAATCTTTGACAGAAATGAATTACTTCATATGGGACAGCTACATTTGGTCTGATACTTGTTGTCAACTTTCAATGGGAGACGAGAAACTAAGAAATAGATTTCATCAAATTCTGAGATGGGAGGAAATGAAATCTTAGCAAAGAAAACAAGTTATGCCTCTGAAATGAATTGTACGAAAGGGAAGATAAATCAGGTGAAAAGTGAATGTTAAAATCATTTGGCAACAGATGACATAAAACATTTTGGACAGATATTTAAGAGCAGAAAGCCCTGATATTACCAGTTTATAAAATATTCATGTATTCAAGAAAACTAACTGATGTCTAGATTTGGGATTGCTTGTAAACATTCTCTGTTTTTTGTAATATTTTTTTCAAGGATGAAAAAAAAAACCCTATTTCTTGTCATCAGCTGGCTATTTTCCGTGGCATTAGAAGAAAGAAAATAAAAGAAATAAAGAGAGAAAAAAAGGGTCTGCTGCATTGAGTTAATCCCTTTAGTATGAATGTATCTAAGGGAACCTCTCAATACTTGCTTACCTAGATCACTTCAGATTTAAATAAAAGGGCCATATGTACTCCTGCACATCAATAAAGATGTCAAAAGAAAAAGAGAGGACCAAATAGCTTAGGGATTGGGGGCAGAAAATGAAAACTTTCAACTCTTAGTCACTTCCTGCCATCTGTTTGTGGTAGGTCTGCTGTGGCAGATATCATTACTATCTAAAGGCAGTTCAGTTGTCTCCTAGGTGTCAAAAAACATGGCAGTCTTCATCTACTTCTTCTTAGACAGATGTCCATATCACACAAAATCTATCCTAATTAGCAGCCTGTGAATGTATCCCCTTAGGGCAATGTGAAACTTTCCTACCTCTGCCAACATAGGAGAGAAAATGCTGTTTCAGGTGCTTTCAAAATGCCTCTGAAGCCTTATTTTTGTCTTATACAAGGAAGATCATCTGGAGATGAGTATTCTTTTAAGACTGCTCAAAATAGCTAACCCCGGAAGGTTAAAAGACCCTAAAAATGGAGTTTGCAAAGTTTAAATAGATGAACCCTGTCTTAGTTTGTCAAAGGGCTGTCAATGCAAAGTACCAGGAATGTGTTAGTTTTTATAAAGCAGATTTATTTGGAGGGAAAGCTTACAGTTCCAAGGCTGTGAAATGTCCAAATCAAGGCACCATCAGAGATGCTTTCTCACCAGTCAGCTACTGTTGATCTGAGGGTCCTGCCATGTGGCGGTCAATCATATGGCAGGGCTCCTAACCTCAGCCGTGGGCTGCTGCCTGGGCCCAGATCCTCAGTGGCCTCTTTCTGTGCCTCTGTGCTCTGCTGGTTCCAGACTCCTGGACCTCTCTCAGCCTCTCAGGGCTTCTCCATTTTCCTGCAGTCTTCTCTCTCTCACATGGCCAGATCAAATATAATAGCTTCCTTTTTCTCTGTGAGTGTCTCTCTCTCTGTGTCTCAGCTCCAGTGAGAGGGCGGAGACTCAACCTGAGTCATGGCTCAGTGAAGTAGTCCAGTCAAAAGGGGTCTCACACCCACAGCAATGGATTCGTTAAAAAAACATAATCTTTTTCTTTCTGGGATTCATAAAAGAACTTCAGACTGTCACAGAGCACTAAAATATCCCTCAGGCAAAGGTGTATTTCTTATACTTTGTCACTGATCTTAAATTTAAAGAAAAGATTAAGTTTTTAAAAACTTCTATATTGATATACAATATACACACCAAAAAGCCCATAAATTAAAAGAATTTTCACAAAGTGAACATGCCCACATAATAAGCATCCCCATTAACAAATAGACTGTGATCAGTCCCCAAAATACCCTCCTTGGGCCTCCCTCTGAGTTCCTACCTCCTCACAAAGGTATCCTAAATGTTTGTTTTATTCCCGCGGTTGTTTGAGGTCCACCAATATAACTTGGTTCTTGAATCATTGATGACTTTTGTCAGAATTTAGGGCTAAAACCTATTCAATTATAACCAGCAAAATAGAGTTGTGGGACATGAATATCTGAAAATGAAATTCATAATCTTGAGACTTGGATTATCTTTGGCCAAAGTTATTAAATTTTATGAATTCACTTTCAATTCTTTTTTTTTTTTTTGTAAATAGATGTACCAAAACGGGGAAAAAATTGAATGCAAATTCCTAGCCTGGGAGGAATAAACTAGACAGAGCTATGATGAAAGGAAGGTGAAATAGAAGAAGCCCTGCATTTATGAAATTATTGTATTTCTAATACTTAGTTGCTTTATAATTACTTGTAGATTATTTATTCTTCTGGATTTCAATAGCTTCATGTATAAAATGGGGATACTAATAAGAACTTGCTACGGTCACATTTTACTAAGATCAAGGATTCTAGGAAGACAGCGTAAATGACATTTTTTTCCTGTGTTGCACTTTTTTATAACCAATTCTGCCACAAAGGTGGAGGACTGGACTCTCTTTATCTCCATGTAAGCAGGTGTGGGAGGTGGGAACTTCACATGATACCTGTTGTGATGTAGGAAGTACGAGCTATAAGAATAAATCTGACTTCATTCCAAGGTCACAGTTGAAATGTTTATTTCAGTATGTCTCAAGCCATGAGGCAGCACCAGCTTTTTGCATTCTTAGCAAATATCTTTGAGAGTTAGGGCACAGACTTCATCTTTCACATCCTACAGATAAGAAATGAAATCCTTGGGTGCTTAGGAAGGAATATATAAAAGAAGAAGAAGAAAGGAAATCTGGCCCCTTGTCTTCTCTTCTGGGGCTTTTTTTGTCCTGTACAACATATGTGCCAGTGCTAATGACTGGTGTGAATATAGAAGAGACTGTATTCTATAGAAGGGAGAATGTAAAAAAGACAAAAGGGCCCTTTCTTACTGAGCCCTTGACTACTCGCGTTCCCTTTTCCCAATATTAAGTGCATAGACAAACTGCTTAATAGCAGAAATGTCACTGGCAGAACTTTAAAGAGGTTAATCAATACTGGGCCTCAGTCAAAATTATGCCATTATGTTTCCAAACACTGGAGTCCTCATGGAGAATTTTACATATTCACTGAAATGCTTTTAGAGCATAGAGGTCGGGCTCTTTAAATTGTTCAAGTGTTGCCAACCATCCCCAGGTCCCTGTAGATTATAAACAAGGAGCAGAGCCACTGTCCTCCTGTTTGATACTTGTTTTCCCAGAAGAGGGCTGGAGCTGCTGGCTGAAATGTCAGAATACAACAAGACTTGCCTATTTTTAGCTTTAGCTCATACAGTTTCCATCCTCTTTAATCATACATCAAGATTTTTAAACCAGCCACCTTTCGTGAGGCTCCACGTTAAGGAGAGTTGAAGTCAATAAATATCGGAGATTCTTTAATGCAAGTTATTGCAAGATATAGTAACACAATTGTGTTTTATTATAGAGCATGCAATTTTGCTGTCACTCTTTTGAGTTTTGTTTTGGGCTTTCCTAACCGGTGTGCGTGATCAGATCTTTTGGGCACAAAAGTGAGCAAAATGCCAGTGGTTCCAAAGGAGTTAAACTGAAGGGAGAAAATAAAAGGGAAATGTAAAATGTCAGTGCCCTAGCCAGAAGCATAGCCAAAAATCTTCATCTCTGACAACAAATATCACTGCCTCCTTCATCCCATCACATGACCAAAGACAGTGTAAGAGAATGGATCACAATCAGTTTCTAGGTTAAAAGAAGAACATTTTGGATAGTTGATAATAAAAATTGAAACAGCTTTAATATATGATAAGAATTGGAGAACTTCACAGAATAATTCCAAGGCAGGGGTGGAGGTATGAGACTAGGGAAACAAAGCTTAGAAAGATAACTAAATCATACTAATATCTCCCAGGGAGGTAGAAGGTAAGTTGGTTGAAATTTTAAGTATAGGTGAGAGTTTGAGCTACAGACTTAGATAAAGTAGGTGCTTCATTCATTCATTCAACAAATATTCATTGATGCCTACCATATTCTAAGCTCTGTTCTAGATCCTAGGAATAGAATAGTGAGCAAACAGTTGTGGAGCTTGCATTTTGGTGGCAGAAATAAATATTTATCAAATAAACATATAATATGTCAGATAGGAAAAATTGCTGGGAAGAAAAAATAAAGCAGATTCAAGGGTTAGTATGTACCCATAGTGGAGGTGGTTTTAGTTCAGGAAGAGTAATTGCAGTACTCCCTGATCAATGACATTGAGAAGAAACCTTAAGGGAGGAAGATATATACATGTAGATATATCTGTGGAAAGAGTGTTTCAGCAAAGGGGCAGCAAGTGCAAAGGCCCTGAGGTGGGAATATGCTCACTGTATTTGAGGAAGAATATGCAGGGCAGTTGGCTATACCACAGTGAGCAAAAGGTGGGAAGAGAAGATATCATTCAAGACCTTAATCATGACAGGTGTTTTGGGTTTTACTCAGAGTGCAATGGCAGAGCTTTAAGTCATTTCAGGGTTTTGAGTAGAGGTCATTCGTGATCTGGTTTTAAATCCATCATTCTGGCTGCTTTCTAAGACTAGATTGTTGGGTTCCCAAGCAGGGAGATCAGTTAGGACATAAATACACTAATCTACACAATAGTGGGTGGTGATTTGGACTAGGTGGCAGCAGTAAAGGTGGATAAAATAAGTTGTATCCTAGGCATATTTAAAAGCAGAACTGACAGGCTTGATGATAGATTAAATGTGAAGTGTGAGAAAGAAGAATCCAGGATGATACCAAGGCTTTTGACACAAGGTACTAGTAGGATGATATTGCCATTTACCAAGATGGAGAAGACTGTAGAAGAAATGAATTTGCAGAGCAGAGAAGAAGGAAGGGTAGAGAAGAATCAAGACTTCAAGTATGGATAATTTAGAGCTCTTACTAGACATTCTAGTAGAGATGTCAAAGAAGTGGCTAGATATGAGCTGAGTTCAAGGACCAAGTTAAAGTCATATTTATAAATAGGTGAGTAATCAGCCTATAGCTGGTTTTAAAGCCATAGTGAGTCTACCTAAGAAATAAGCAAGTTGGTGTGATAAATGGATAAAGTAACCTATTCATAGATGCATAAATAATAGCTTATTTCTAAAGTTCTTTTAAACACTATGATTCCTTAAAAATCTAACAAAAATTATTGTCTGTAATCAATTTGAGATGTATTTATAGTATGTTCTACTCTTAGGATATTGTGAATTGTTTTGTGTGGTTCATTCAAAGTTCAGGCAATGAATTATAGCACCAGTATCTAGACTTTACAAGAGACCTGTATTAAGCATTTTTCACTTAGTCTTGGGCACACAAATAGAACATTGTCTCCAGTCCATTCTTCTTAACCCCTTTGAATTGTGTGATATTCTTTCACCCATTCCCATAAGATTGCTTATCAGACAGTATACCGCCTTTACAATGAAATGCTAATTAGTTTTGGGGAGTATTTAGTTGATAAATCAATGAAAAAATATACAGCATCTCATTTTAAAAGAAAGTCAGCTAAGTCTTTTTCAAAGCACATTCTGAAAAACATTATTTCCCAGGAATGTTAATCTGGAAAATACTAAACAGATTTTTATACAGCAGGACTTCTCAGGGCCTTCAATAAATTAATAGGCCTTATTATTGCAAGAAAGAGGAGGAAGTTATATGTACTTTTTCTCATTCCTAGTTGCCCTTCTAATCATTTTTATGGATGTCACAGATCTAGTGTTCTGAAGAATAAGCTTATTCAGTGGCCAAAACACCTAACATTAACTCTAAAGTATTCTTTGTTTTGGACAATAAAATGGTCAACATCTACAAGTATTACCAAATAACAGACACTATGACTTAGTGTAAATTGTCTCATTTATCCATATAAGGTAAGTACCAAAATTATCCCCATGTTACAGCTGTAAAAACAGAACTGAGAGAAGTGATGCATGTCACCCAAGGCCCAGAGCTAATAAATATGAGTACTGCAATTCAATCCCAGATCGTCTAATTTCAGAGCTAGTTGTTCCCATCAAGCATTCTCAAAGTGTGGTCCCTGAACCGGAAGTATCCGTATCACCTGAGAATGTATTAAAATGCAAATTCAGTCTCATGCATCAGCAAGTCTGTTGGTGGAACCCAGCACTCTGTACTTCAGCAAGTCTTCCAGGCAATTCTCATGCAAGCCTGTGTGAGAACCACTGGCTTACATCCTTGCAGTATATTGGAATAATATCTATGTACAGTAGAGAGATCTGAGAAGGTAACCAAAGTTGAAAGGAAATAATCACCTATTTCTTTTAATTAGAGATTCTCAGCTTTTGTTATAAATCAGAAACACCTGTGGAGTTTATACGACTTCAAGAAGACCCTCCAAAGCCTGAACATCCTGAGGCGACACCAGGCATAAAAGCTTTTAAACCTCTGCAGGAGATTTTGATACATCACCAGAATAGAGATGACTGTAGAAATCAGTGGGGGACTAGTCTATATCAGTGCTTCCCAGAATTTGATGCACATAAGAACACCCTGGGGATATTGTGAAAAATGAAGATTTTGGTTCAGTAAGCCTGGGATGGGGCCTGAGATTCAGAATTTCTATCAAGCCCCCAGGTGATACCGATGCTGTGGGTATGAGGACATGCACTTGGAGCAGCAAGGATTTAATTTACCCATGCAAATTCCCATTTCCTCAAAAATGACTACGTTACATTTTATATATATATAATTAAAATTTGAATTTATTTAGGAAAACTTTCTAGCCAAATTCTAAGTACCCTAGTTCTAGAGCCCTCCATCTTCATGCTAAAAGAGATTAACTTACCCTCTAATGCCCTAAGGCAAGTTGGCCCCAAAGTGGGTGAATGTATGTATCCCAGGCATGTGTGTATTTGTACATTTATTTCTATCAATTTTCTAACTCATCCTATAAAAAATATTTTGGATATTTAGTTTACAATTTATAAATAAATAAAATATTTGGTATATATCCACAGAAAAAAATGCTTCTGGAATTCATGGTCCAAAAAAAAAATGTTGAGACCACTGCCTGTGGATATAAAATATATATATGTATATGTATATGTATAACTGGCTGAAATAAACATACAAGAACTCCCACTTTCCCATACAACCTCACTGCTACTTTTAAATACTCCCAAGTTTATCGCCTTTAAAAAAAAAAAGCAAACTTCCAATTCACATATCCTTGAATCCCTTTGAGATCAATAAAGTTACTACTTAAGAGTAGGTTTGCTCAAAATCCATCCTACTACCTCAAAGACTCCCCTTTGGGAACCCCTCCGGATGGCAGTCCAATGGCAAGCTGATAAACGAGTCCATGTTAATATCAAGCTTAACGTATTGAAGAGCTAATTAGTTCAAGGGAGTATTATGCTATTTAATTTTAAGACATTTAGAAAAATTGTGTTTAATATTATGATATCTCATTTCCCTAAGCCCTTAAGACTTTCCTGAGAATGTCAGCAACACAGAATGAGTTTCAAATCCTTCATACAGAACTGAGATTTGAAATGGCCTCAATAGGTGCCAAATCCTTTATATGCATATTCTAAAATATTTGTATTATATCCTGTACAATATCATATAGCATTAATATGTATTGCATTTGCTTTGCTTTTCTTCTAGTTTTATATTTTGTGTACTATTAGAGTTGCACGATTATTTATGTTAGAGACAGTTTATAAGAATGATTCAAATCATGATTCCTTAATTTATTCTTTATAAGCCAGATTCTATTTTTGGCCAGAGTCATTTTTACTAATAAATTAAGATATTATTTGACAAAATATATAGTAAATTTAAGCAAGCTAAAATATTAATTGAGCATGTCCTAAAATGGACTTTCAATTTAGTTCCCTATTTTTTCCAAGCAGATAATAAAAATTACATTATTCGGTGTGACCATTTTTTAAAGTTCCTTTAAACATCCATCACTTAACCAAATAGCAGGACAGTTCCACTAGAATAATTTTCAATGCTGGGTTAAAATGCATTTCTAGAAAATTAGGGCCTTTCTATTCAACCACAGCAAAAACAACAACAGCACTTGAGTACTTAAAAGGCACTCTGCTATGAGTTTTGCATCGGTTTTCTCATTTGCTATTCATAACAGCAATGTTCTACTCATTCTGGCCATACTCTCCTTGAAACACTCTGGCTCTGTGACACCTGCTGCCTGGTTTCCCCCTTCCTCTCCTGCAGCAACTTCTTAATCTCTTTTGTAGGCTCCTTTTCCTTCCTCTACCCAATTCTGTACAGCTCAGCTCCATGCTGCTATTTTTCTCTCCCTTCCTCTTTTTCCCTGGCTTCCCTGACCTTAGGTACCAAATATATACATATATGCCAAGGAATCAAAATTACTGCTTACAGTAAAATCCTTTCCTGTGTGCTCAGATTCTACCTGCTTTGGGTCTGCGCTTGGCTGTCTCCTTTGCACTCAAAATTAACATGTCTACAACAGCCTCTTGTAAAATTCCGTTTTACAGTCAAGTCTTATTTATGTCAGTTTATGCCACCAATGTCTCCCTGGGTATCCAGAAAAAACTGGAATCATTCTTTCATTGCTGTTTTTCTGTCTTCTCCACACCACCCCCATATCTAATCACCTATATAAACAATCCTATCCAAACTCCTAAACTATCTAAAAGGTATTTTTACCATGCAGATGATATAATTACATTATTCGATAGAACCAATTTTTAAAGTTTCTTTAAACATACATCACCTTAACCAAATAACCGATACTTCTATTAGTACAATTTTCCATGCTGGATTAAAAGGCAGTCTGGAAAATTAGGGCCTTTTTATTAAACTCCTAAACTATTTAACAACTTCTGTATAAACAGTTATAAAACTTACAAATATTTCTCAAATCAGTCCACATGTCCTTATCACCATTATCATCCACGTCTGTCTCCTTTTTACTGCAACTTCCTTTCCTTATTGCTTTTCCTGATTCCTTGTCCGCCC
>JAQZBX010011020.1:0-19632 GCA_029593785.1 Cabassous unicinctus | reverse complement strand
CTCATTTCTAACAACCTGTCTAGACAGCACCCTACTTTGACCTGCCAATTTCTGCATAGCACTTATCATATTTGCAGACATATACTTACATTTATTTATAATCTTTTTCTATTCACTAGACAGTAAGCCTATGAAAGTTAGAATTTTTTTATATACCAAAAATGCCCTACGATCTAGGAAAATGTCTAGTACTCTATAATATTTTTGAATGAATGAAAAAATGCAAGGAAAGCCATATATCTTTGGTGTACTTTTTTGTCAGGTTCTCATAGAGGCCGCTTAACTCAAGAACTTTAAAGGATTAAATAATGTTCTTGGAAGCCGCCTACACTCTTTAATCTTTATTTTTTTATTAGGATTTGATATTATTGAACCCTGACATTGTTCCAAGTACTGTGGTTAAACTCTTCATGTATATCACCTCCTTTAATCTGTACCACAACACAGCGGGTGAGTCACGTAATCTCCCCCTCCTGCAGATAAGAACTGCTGTGCTCAGAGAGGTGAAGTGACTTGCCTGGACCACACAGCTAGTCTGTGGCACAGTCACTACTGTGGGAGTCATCTCCCAAGGAACTATTGCAAGGTTTCTGTAATCTCTTCAAGTTTCTCCTTTTAATCATTGATTTTCACACCATCCAGAGACAAACCATGCTCACAATTAGATACCACCACAAAGTCTTAATATTCATGACACCATTTCCCTGTAGAATCTTATGATGGGGATCTATGGCTTTATTTCATGAAACTGTTTTTCCAAATGAAATTCTTATTTGCAAAATATGTTGCCTTGGTTATCGCTTAAATGCAAGAGAGTACTCAGACTTTTGTGAGGTGGGCGTATGGGCATTAAGTTTCTAAAAAGTATAAAAATAAAATAGTTCACACCTCATTGACCAGAGCAAAAATGACACAGATAGGATTCAGCCAAATTCAATAATCATAAGTCCCTTATTGATTTTTTTCATATTTAATTCTGTTAACATAATTATTGGCACCTATGTACAAATACACACACACACACACACACACACATACACACACACTGGTTTTTGTTTGTGTATCAAAGCAGCCACAAAAATAAACTGAGTTTCAAGGGGAGGATAAATAGAATCCACCTCTTGAGTGTCAAGGTTCTGGAAGACCATATGGGACTGGCGCTTTTGCCAAGGTTATTTTTGTAATGTACACTCTAACATGTACTACATTTCCTGATTGGCGATTTTTTCCATCTTTATTAAACCAAGGAAAATCCCACCTTCTCTATGAAGATTTCATTGATCAGCACTTTCCCTCTCTGAAGTCACTTATCATCAGTGCCACTTGGCATTTAAATACCATATTATATCATGTGCTATAACCAGAGGCCATGGTAGTAAGGAGTATGGGCCCTGGAATTAGGCAAGGTTCAAAGCTACCTCTGCCACATATTAGTGGGACTATTGGCAAATTACTCAATGTCCTTGAGCCTCAATTTCCTTACATATAAAATGAGGATAATAATAACAATAATTCATTCCATAGTGCTGTCATAAAAATAAATGAGAGATTATTCATAAAGCCTTTTGCATAATTATTGCAGTTAACACTTTTTGATTGCTTTCTATATGTGAAATTTGCTACCCTATCCAGTATATGATTGAAACCACATAGTAACCTTAAAAATAGATGCTATTATCATCTTCATTCTCCAGATGAGAAACTTGAAGCCTGTGTATTTAATATGACTTAGTCAAGACAAACAATTTTTGAACATACTTATAAAAGTTGAACACTGAGTTCCTGAGTTTTGGTTCATTATTCTTTTCACAGATCATCAGGCCTCCCTGCTTATATTCTCACTACTTTGCCTAGTATTGTACCTTACCCACTATAGGTAAACAGGGCTTGTGAAATTAATGAATATTCAATTGAGTAATAGGAAGGGCTTGGCTTCTATTCAAATCTTATTAATGACAAATTGCAATTCATATGAATCAATGTACACAAAAGAGTGTGATTTTTTGTATAATTCAAACTCCAGTGGGGGACTTAGGGGTGTCTTAACTGAAATATTGTTGATATTAAGACCTGTTCAAGTTCAGAACATGAAATTAACTGGCTACTCTAACAAAGTAGAGTGTCCCCAGAGGGTCCATAGCAGTGAAGCTCATTCCCTCTAGACTTGTCAGTTAGCAATACATGATATTCAGGTATTTTTATTGGGCTTGTAAACTTTGGGACTAAGCTTTCCATATTTGTCATAGACTAATACTTTTCCAACAGTGAGATCTATATACACTCTGGCTGTTTTACTGTTTTACTAGATTTAAATTTGAAAAGCACAACATGCTATAACGAAAAGACTTCCATGAACACGGAGGTGATGGGGATTTTTATATACTTGCTGTGTTGAGCTGGATCCTGGAACTTTGAAAGAGGACAGAATTTGCTATCAGTATTCCAAAGCACTAAAGAGAATTTTGCCTCCAAATGGTGTTATGACATTGTGCAAATTTTCTCAACATTTCTTAACTTTAGATATGCCATCAGTGAAATGTGTATGTTAAAGAAATGATTTCTAAAGATCCTCAAGCTCCAAATTTTAAAATTATAGGTAAATAATGTTAGATTACAGTCTATATATGATCCCCAGTTTTGTTTTCTGTGGTAAGCAAATGTTTTTGAATACATGAAAAAAGGTTTCAGTGCATTCCAACAATGGGACATTAATAAATATCAGAAATCTACTTTGTCTTTTAAAAACTAGAAGACCTGCCAATGACATTCACATAGTATCAATTAGTGGGAATGGAGTAATGGCTCCCTCACTATAGACAAGACATGACTTGCCCTGTTTTACACTAGACCCACTTTATTCATTAACATTACCTGTTTTGTCCTTGTCACAATATGAGTTTGAGCAGCCAGTTCTGAGCAAACTGTCATCTTCCCTTTCTCATTTTAATCTAAGAATATAGATCCATCATGATATAGCATATAATGTCATAATATTGAACGTCAGGGACATAGAGGATTTTTTTACCTATTAAAATATCAGAGTAGGAAATATACCACTAGAATTGCATTGCTAGTTTAGAGCAATGGAATGTCAAATAAACCTTTTTCTCTAATTAAAGCAAGTGAAATGGCACAAAAGTAGTGGTGTAGATATCTTTTAGTAACATGGTGGACTAGCTAATTGGAGAAGTGATTTCCCAGTAAAATATCTGGATCTTGGATGAGATGGACATGACAATTTACATTGTTAATGTATTGCTAGGCTTACACAAAGTAATAGAAACTTATATGGGCCTCTCTATTACACATCTAAAAATATTATATAAATCTCAAACCAGATTCATGAGCATGTGGTAGGGTTAATTTCAGTGAACTGCCCAAAGCAGTGCTGACTTCAAGGTACTGACCCTTTCCTGTAGCAAGGTGGGGTGGTTGTAGCAAAGACTATTTCACTAGGCAGTACCCTCAAGATGTACTTAAGATGTATCAAGATAATAGCACTCTGACTCCCAACCAAAATAAACAAAAGCCTATCTGGAAGAAGGCAGTCCTTTTTGGGCCCCCAGGATGCCCACCAAATAAGATTAAATGAACATGAAATCACAATTTAAGTCCACCAGAGAACAAAGAAATAGATCCACCAGAGAGAATTAACAGACATAATTAAATCACAGATCTTGTCCCTAAAAAATTCTGATATTGGATGTATAAAGCACAAATATAAAATAATTTTAAAATGTTTTTTTTAAAAATCAATAAAACTGAAATGAGAAAATAATAAAATACCATCACAAATGAGGATGTAAATATGAAAAATGAATAAAATACAACTATCAAGAATTTTAAAAAATAAAATAATAAAAAATAAAAAGTAAATAGGTTAAACAGCACATTAGAGCAGAGTAGTATTTAGATTACCAGGAGACAGATCTGAGAAAATTTCCCATAATACAGCCATAAAGAAAAGGAGAGGGGAAAGTAAAAAAGACTTTAAAAAACATGGAGGTAATATAGAAGGTCTAAAGATGTCTAATCAGAGCTGTATGAATTGAGAAGAGAAAAAAGAATGAAGGCTTTATTGGAATAAAGTCTGAGAATTTTTCAGAACTGATAAAGAATATAAACTGCTTATAAGGAAGCACAATAAATGTACAGCCAGATTAAAAAATAAATAAATCTGCAAAAAAATTTCCAATTTTGAATGAAACTGCTACAAAAAATAAAAAGATTTCATAAGTATCTAGAATTTACCTAAATAGGGACAACTATTGGACATATGGTAGATGCTTTAGTAAT
Source organism: Cabassous unicinctus (assembly GCA_029593785.1). Classification (NCBI taxonomy): domain Eukaryota; kingdom Metazoa; phylum Chordata; class Mammalia; order Cingulata; family Chlamyphoridae; genus Cabassous; species Cabassous unicinctus. The sequence continues at coordinate 15,336 of JAQZBX010011020.1, read as the reverse complement.
AGCAATAGAAGCCAGAGATATAGAGGAATAAAATATTTAAAGTGTTGAGGGAAAATAGTTAACAACATGCATAGGTTTTGAAAAAATATGTTTCAAGAATAAAGATTAAATGAGCACATATTAAGATAAACAGAATATTTAATGCATCACACACTAATTTCTGAAAATTGAACTTCAGAAAGAAAAAAATTAAGCTTTTCAAGATGCAAAAAGAAATGCTGTTCAAAGAAATAGATAAGCTTGTAAGCAAGTATTTAAAAAAACATTGCTTTCTAAAATGATAGTACCTAATATGTGTCATTAAATTACTAAAGAATGTATAAGTTAGAATGTAGTTCTAAGAGATGCTATGTTCTCAGGTCCTTTTATTTTCAATATGTAAGAGTTAGGATGTTGGTTTTGATTAATTTGTTACTTTAATTCAAGTGTACAAATGAAATTGCAATAATTACTAAAATAATAAAAATACAGTAAAAATACATCAGTAAAAGGGAAACGATAGATTAAGAAAGTAACAAAACAGTCAATCCCCAAACAGGGAGGGGAAAAGTTAAGAGAGAGAGAGTGAGAGAGAGAGAGACAAATAGAAAGTACAAAGATGCTAGAGCGAAGCCAATATACTCAATATTCATAATAAATGTACCTCTTGGAAGATGAAGATTGACAGATTGGACAAAAGAACAAAATATAGCTATATGCCATTTATTAAACACATACTGACTATATAAATTTGATGCAAGTGTACAAATAAGTATTTTTTATCACATGCCATTGCCAAAGATCATTATCGTCATCATCATCCTCATTCTCATGGCAAATGTTCAGATAATGCATACTTTGTCTAATGCCCAATCTGAGGCACTTCACATGAACAATCTCATTCCCTACTCAAAAATCCTCATGAGTTATTATTAACAAAGAGTTTAAGTAAGCTGCCCAAAGTCATACAGGTATTAAGTGCAGAGCTAGGATCCAAACCTAGGAATTATTCCTAGCTGGCATATGAAAAGCTCATTAAATAGAATTGAAATTTACTTCATGAGGAAGATATAGAAATCCTAAACTTATATGCATCTGATAGAATAGTCTCAAATATAATAAGCAGATATTGCCACAATTACAGTGCAAAACTGACAAGCCTAACAACCTACTTGGATATTTCGACACATTTCTCCCAGGTGTTGATAAGTCAAGGAGACAAAAAAACAAACAAGTAAACAAATAATTTTCCGAATAATTATCTCCTAGATCAAAGCATAAATCATAATGAAAATTCACAAATTCTTATAAATAACTGATAGTAATAATACTACATACCAAAATTAAGAAACAGAGAACACAACCTGAAGATTTATAGCCTTTGAATTATCTTGTTAATAAAGAAGAAAGGATGAAAGTTAATGAGTAAAGTGAAAAGTTATAAAAAGTACATCAAATACCCCCAAAGAAAGTAGCTGGCAAGAAATAATAATGTAAGATCAAAATGAATGAAATAGTAATGTTGACACAAGAGACAGGATCAGCAAATCATTAAAAAAAGAAAAAAACAAGCTAATAAAAATCAACTTCTGCTAAGATTGATTAATATATAACTAAAAACTTTAATAAGTGACAAGGGGACATAATTACAGGGAGATCAAAGATTTAAGAGATAAAAAAAGAGGAACAACCTTATGCTAACAGATTTGAACTTTTAAATAAATTCTTAGAACATATACCTTATCAAAACTGAATCAAGTAAAAACTGAAAACCTTTAGCAATTAAATGAATAAGACAAAAATTATCCCACACATAAAACCATCAGAAGTGAATGAATGTATACTGGCAAGTTCCACCAAACATTAAAGAACAGATTATTTAATTTAACACTCACTTTAATAATAATACAATAAAGAGACAAAGTTTGGGGGGGTGGGGGAAAGGAAAGAAGCAAGGAAGGAAGGAAAGGAGGAAATAAATTTACAGGCCAAACTTACCTGGGGAAAAAATGGACAAAATTTTTTTTAAAGTCCTGAATACAGTATTAGCAAACTGATCTGACATTTATTTAAAAGATAATATAAAATACCCAATTGGGTTTATCACAGAACTATAAGGAAATATAAGGACTTATCAGAAAATCTGTAATTGTATCTAATAACTTATAAAAGAATATAAAACCCATAATCAATGTATAGAATCAGTACCCTCATAACTCTTAACTCAATAGAAAGAGAAGGAAACTTCTCTATGAAAAGCTACAGCAAATTATTCATACTGGTGAAATATTAGAATTCCTGCTAATATCAGGAACAAGTCAAAGAGCTTCAATGCAACATTTTCTTGGAATGTCCTGGCCAACAGAGCAAGATAAGTAAAAGAAATAAAACTCATAAAGATTGGAAAGGAAGACACATATCACTTTTTATTTGCACATGACATGACTATTAAACATACAAAATCTAGTAGAAGCTAGAGATAAAATATTAGAAATAATGAGATAAAGAGGGAAGGTGGCCATACATAAAATCAGTACAAAATCCCCATTGCTTTCCAATCAACAAAAACTATTATGGTATCTGTATTAATTTCCTGAGTCTGCCTAATAAATTACCATATGCTTAGAGGCTTAAAACAACAGAAATTTCTTTTCTTAGCGTTCTAGAGGCCAGAAATCAAGGTATCAGCATGGTTGTGCTCCCACCAGAGGCTCAAGAGATTGTTTTGTTCCTTGCCTTTTCCAGCTTCTAGTGGCTCCATTGTTCTTTGCTTTTGGCTGCATCACTCCAATCTCTGCCTCGATGGTCTTATTGCCTCCTCCTCTTCTATCTGTCAAATCTCCCCTATATGTCTCAAAAAGAAATTTTCTATATTTATTATAGGACCCATTGGAAAATCCAGGATGATTTCTTCATCTCAAGATCCTTAATTCCATCTGCAAAGACCCTTTTGCCAATTAAGGCAACAGTCATAGGTCCTGGGAATCAGAATGTGGACATATCTTTTGTGGGGGCTATCATTCAACCCACAATAGCATCCTTGTCTGCACACTTATCAACAAAATACTGTGACTGAGTTAAGACAACAATATTGTATACACGTTCTCATTCTCATCTTCTTCCTTCCTCAAATAAGCAGGCTAGTTGGGATGTGTGAGATGCGATGGAAAACAAAGTAGAAAGTGAATAGTTCCTTGGTAGCCATCACAGGCACTGCTATTGCCTACCCAACTGGCATTTTGCCTTTCCTTTTTGTTCACAGAGCCCCAATCTTGTTCAGTACGGCAAGGTGTCCAGCACCAAGAATTGAACCATAATTAGGACAAGCCAGGTATGACCATGCCTTTGTTGCTATTGACTGCCCAGCCTTTCTCCAAACTCAGGGAGCATGTGTGATGCTTTTATAGCCAATGGAATTTAAGGGGCAGATTTTTCAGGTGCCACAAAAGGTTTTCTTCACTGATAAATGTAAAATTCTATTCTGTTTGCACTTTCCTCTATCCTTGGTGCACCAGCATGAAGTTCTGATCCTGGAGTGGCATCTATCATGTGACTATGACATGACAAACCTAGGATGAAAATCCAATGGAACTAGAAAAGTGTTAGTTCATCAATGCCATAATTGCCTTCTACAGACTTCTTCAAAGTGAGATCATTAACATCTATATTTCTAGAGCAAGTATCAGGCAGGTATTAAGTTACTCAAATCCAAAAGCATACCTACCTAACTGAAATTGTGGGTAATGATTTTTCTGTTGCTCTTTATTCCTCCATATTTTTCTCTGTATGCAAACAGCAAGCAGCATTAGAGTCTTTTGTTGCAGAGACTCACTTTTACAAGACCAAAGACTAGAAAAAACATCTGTTTTGCAAGATTATTTTCAGTAGCTACCACTGTCTACCTGCTTGAATGAAGGAAGTGCTTTGTTATACAGGGCTGGTCTTTGTACTTAGTATTCTCCTTTGAATAATTGAATAACATTGACTGTGTTTTTACTGTGGAAAGAAAATTAAATCCTATTGGAATTAAAGTTTTATTCTTGGTTTTTACTTTCTTCCTTTCTATATTCTCTACGAGATACAATATCACTATCTGGTCCCTACATATCTTTTTGATACGTTAGACAATGCTCAGAGCTGTCACATTATCTCATCTACCTGACAGATTTTCCTGACAAATACAATGTTGACAGAAACAATTGACACCAATAATATATAAACCTCTCTTCAGATTATTGACTTATGATTCAGAAAAGAACAGCCTTGGATAACTTTAACAACCACAACTTTATTCTTTAAAAAGTATGAGCTTAAATGCCAGTGCGTTCTCCCATTGAGATTTCAGAAGATTTGCCTGATGTTGATGTTTAGTGTGGACACAGAAGGTTATATAATTCATGGTCCACAAAGGACATTTCCTGGCATTACCTGTGCATTTAGATTTTTCAGTGAAATCAAGGAAAAGCGTTTCCGAAGTTTTTGTCCAACTAGTGGTTCCATTGTTTGATTTTTCTGTATCACTTCATAGTGGTACTGAGGCTCAATCATCATACAATTCAAAAAACTATGGTGAGTTAGGTAATATTATTTTTTATTCCCAAGCATGTATGTTTCACCTGGAGTTAGTGAAAATATTCACAGAGAGAGAGGCTTCACACCAGCAATCTCTGAATTACAATCAATAAAAGTGCAGATGTTTGCAAAATTAGCAGGTTTTGCTAAAGTTTTGCTTAAATTATACTCAACTTAATAGAATACTCAAGCATTTAGTAATTAAAAGCGTTCTAGAAGAATGCTCAATCGGAGGTTAATAATGTCTAACAAGCAATAAATTTCTAACACCATAAATACAAAATAATACAATTCAATATACATTCTCTGAGTGCCCCATAAAAAGAATATTTGCAGGAATACATATTTAAGTATAAATAAGAAATTGCACATATTCAGTAGATTGCATTATTGTCTCAGCGTTTAAGTCTGAGTAAATTCTCTCGTTAAATTTATGTTAAATACCAGATTAATGAACATTGTACATGCTTAAATCAAGAGAGTCGACCTATTAAAAATATACCTTTTTTCATCCCATTTATTTCTGTGATTCTTCTTTTTGGAGAGCATTCCCAAAATGAGAAAGAATGTTTAAATTCTGTCACCAGAGGAAAGCAGATCTTCCGTATTGAATACACATGCACAAATGCATGCATGCGCACACACACACACAAATAAGTATATTATTTTTGGAGCAATGAACTACAAACATCCAGATATAGAGCCCAACATAAGCTTTAGAATTCAAATTCCAGTTCTGGGTTCAGTAGCTAGATCTTACATTCACGTAAGCTAGATCTTAGATTTATATGTAAATGTGTGTGTGTGTGTGTGTGTGTGTGTGTGTGTGTGTGTGTACACATATATATATATATGCATATATATGATCATGGGAAAAGTTATTTGGCATTTCTAAACTTCAGGCTTTTCACAAGTTATATGAGATATTGGTATCACTTCTATCCATTAGGAGTCTTTCAGTTTCAAGTGACAGATTCAGGTACAAACTTGATTCAAGATTCATCTCTTCTTCCTCTGGATAAGCACTCTTCTTAGACTCTTGCCTGGTAGTAAGAGAACTCACGGCTGTTTCTGGAATGACATCCTTTCCAGCTCACATGCAGTGGGAAAAGAAAAAGAATCTTGGTCCAGTATCCATGCAAAATTATTCCTCTTGTGATTTAACCACAAGTTTACCCTTCAAACAATTTTTTGTAACTAAGAGATTAAACTGATGTAAAGTCCACTTGGAAAGCACTTGGGAAAGGGGATAATCCTCTGGAGGAACACTGGAGGGTTAATAGAAGGAAAGGTTTTAATAGCTGCTGGAGAGAACAACAGATGTTCACTATAATTATTAAATGTTTCTTGTGATGCATGGATATATCATTTATCCGCAATTAACATAACGTCTATACATGGCCAGAGTGTTAAGTAAAATTAAGAATTATTAACAATATTTTTAAACCATTTTTTTATGAAAACATTTCATATCTACTATTATCTTTGGAGGTGATTCATTTCTAAATGTTTTCTTCTCAGAGAGTCTGTGCCATCATGCCTCTAATTGATAGTAGAGTCTAGACTTTCTAATCGAAAGGACAAAGTGCGTATTTTCTTTCATAAAATGTAATACTGTTCATCTTCTCAAATTAGTAGTTGTTCTCTCTTACATAATCTATAAATTACATTTAACGTGTGCTTTCTCGCCTTCTGGGAAAGGAAACAGATGCAAACAAAAGTCCTGCGTTTGCTAAGCCCTAATTGACCCCACTTGGCAGAAATGAAGTCCAGAACAGTTCCAAACGAGAAGATATGAGACAGAATTACAGAAGCAGTAAATTAGCATGGGTAAGCATTCTTCAGAATAATGGTAAAGATCAAAAGTCCTAAGTATTTATAAAATCCTTTTAATCAGTATCCAGAAGGAATACCATTAAATCTAATGCCAGGGAGTCTGGCTAAAAATATGTCTACCTAAGCTTCACCTCATAAAACCAAATGAGATTAGAAACAGATAAGAAGTCACTTCATGCCTTTGCCATCTGATTCCCAGAGCTAATAGCAGTCTAAATTTTAACATAGACATCAGTACAGCTGTCCTATTACATATTACACTGGCATTCACCCAATAATACTACATGCTTTAAAACACAATAAATAGGACAGAAAGTCTCCCCAGGGGCATAGGGGTAGTGAAGGAGATGTTGAGATGCTTTAGGTCCCACAGTTAAGGCATTTGAGTTGGCAAAGAGGCAAGAACATTCTAGTAACTACATATGTTCCTAGCAGTCTTCTAATTGTAGGACCAGAGACTATTTATTGATAGGAGAAATTTCTTCAATTTCAGCAAAGTAGAATTTTATTATTAGACAATGAAAGGCTGATAGATCAAATGGCTTCCAAATGCATATCTGAAAAAATGTATTCAAATATTGCCTAAGTAGATATGTTAACAAAGCTAGGGGCAACCTTACATTTTATCTTTGGATGAATATGGAGATTGTCTAATTTCACTTCCTTTGCCTTCTCCTCCTCTAGTCACCAGAACCTCATGATCTCTAACATTCAACTTTTTTTTTTTTTTTTATCCTAATACAGTTTCTATCTGGCCAATCTCATCAAGTCTCATGAGTATAAAATTGATACACTGACGACTCCCAACTCCACAGTTCCCACATTTGACTCTGCTGTAAATTCCAAACCCTTAGATCTGGCTGACTATTCAACGTTTCTTCTTGTAGACACATGCCAAGACAAGGATCCCCTCTTTGTCTCTAGTTATTCCATTTGTCTTAATATATGTTTTTATGATGTTAATAAAACTATACTAGTTTTCTTTTGGCTAGCATCTGCCTGATATATTGTTTCCAAACTTTTGTATATTTATTTATTTATAACACACATGCACATAAGTCACATGAACACATATCTCAATGAATTATCACAAAGTAAACACCCAGATAGCAACCAGGCAATCAAAAGATAGGATGATGATGCCAGGATTCCAGATGCTTCCCTTTTTATTCATCTCAATCACTATGCTCTTTCTCTTCTCTAAAGATGCATACTACCTTGACTTCTAACACTCTAGGGTAGTTTTCCTTGCTTCTGAACTTTATTCAAATGTGATCATATTGTTTTTTAGTGTTTTGATTTCTTTGCTTAGCCTTTTGTTTGTGTGATTCATTCATGCCATTGCAGATGTTTTTCTTGCAGTGTATTTTGGAATAGAAAGGAAAATTGGATGAATGAATATACCACCAGTTATCCATTTTAATGTTGATGGGCATTTGGGCTTTTATAACTTTTTAGTTATTGCAAATGAAACTGAACATTCTTGTACATACATCTCTTGTGAACATTATTGTACAAGTCTTCAGGGCATGTTAACATGTATTTCATTTGGAAATACACTAGGTCATAGCATATGTATTTATTCAACTTTAGAAGATTATGTCAAACCGTTTTCAAAAGTGGTTCTATCCATGTACAATGCCACCAACAGTTTGAGTTACAGGTATTTTACCTGGTCTCTAAAACTAGGTATTGTTGTCCCTCTTATTTTAAGAACACTGGGGCATATCAGGTATTTTAAATACTATGGATATCTCTTCCCACTCTGTGGCTTGACATTTTATTCAACTGATGGTGTCTTCTGACAAATAAAAGTTACTAATGTGTTTCAATTAATCAATCCTTTCTTTACAGTTAGTGCCATTTATTGAAGTAACTCTTTTCCATTGCTCAGCAGCACCACCTCTGCCATATACTGGGTGTTGCACAGATATAAATCCATTCTGAACTCTCTAATGTCCTGCTGGTGTTATCTGGCAATTCAGCAAATACAAACCTGTCTTAATTATAGCAGCTTTATAAGTCTTGATATCCAGTAGATCATCTCCACTCACCCTCTTGTCTCCCTCAAGGCTGTATTGGCTATTATTGGCCCTTTGTATTTCCATATAACTTTTAGAATCATCTTGAAAAGTTCCACAAGAAGAAAAAAAAAAACAAAAAAACTGTTGAGATTGTGATTTTACTGAATCTATAGCTCAAACTGGGATAATTGATATCTTTTCAATATTGAATCTTTTTTATCCATGAATATATTATTTCTCTCCTTTTATTTTGTTTTTATTTAACCACACGCAAAAATATTATAGTGTTTTCTATGCCTTGCACATATTTTATTAAGCTTTTCTTAGTTGATGTATTTGATGCATTTTTCAATTTTTAAATTTCATTTTCTATGTTTGATATTATAAATACAACTGATTTTTGTGTTTATGTATATTGACCTTTTAAGCAGAAATCTCACCAATCTCATTTATTAATTCTAAGAGCATATCCACATTTGCTTCTCATTGTACACAGACAAGTACAGTGAGGTACAAGCCCAATATAGACCCCAATCATATTATTTGCCAATTTAATTTCTTCTTTTCTGATGCTTATCTTTTAATCTTTTTTTGTTGTTTTAGTGCACTGAATCCAATAACACATTATTTACTATTTATTTTATTTAATATTTAACGCAGGCTTTCTTTTCTTGTTCCCAATTCTAGAGGAAATATCCTGAAGGTTATGTTCATTTTCCAAGTCCTTATACGGTTAGGCCAAGTTCTCCACATTGCTAGAAAATTAATTTGTATTATTCGCATAATGAGAAAAAAGTAATATATATGTTTAAATTTTGAGTATTAGAATTCATAGAATTTAAAACACCATGAATGTAAAGAGGTTAATATAAATACTCATGATTCAATTTACTTGCACCTTGACATTGACTTATAGAAGATACCCTTTACTTAGAACTGAACCCCCTTTTGAAGATACATTTTGTTATGTAAGTTTTGGCTGAGCCAGCTAACCCCTTTCAGGGGATAACTACCACTTTGGGGTATAATCCCCCACTAGATTGTAAATACCTTGAAAACAGGTTCCTAATCTCATTCAGCCACCATTAATTAGATAATTAAGTAGCCTAAATAAAATGTTTATATAATTTGACTTGCTTGAATTTCACTTTTTAGCAAATATTCTTTTGGATGAGATTTTAAAATTATATGAATTTTATACTGATGATATTTTTACTGTAATGTACTTTTTATGGGGATTATTACATATTTCTAATATTAGGGATTTTTTTGTTTTCTTTTGACAGGTTTTTTAAAAATATATTTTTTATTTATTTTTAAAAGACACTTAGATTACATAAAATGTTACATTAAAAAAATATAAGGGAATCTCATATGCACCACTTCCCACACCTCCCACTTTTCCCCACATTAACAACTTATTTCATTAGTGTGGTACATTCATTGCAATTGATGAAAACATTTTAGAGCATTGCCACTAAGCATGGATTATAGATTACATTGTAGTTTACACTCTCTCCCACTCAATTGTGTAGGTTATGGCAAGATATATAATGGCCTGTATCTGTCATTGCAATGTCATTCAGGACAATTCCCAAGTCCCGAAAAAACCCCTGTATTACACCTGGTTTTCCCTCTCCCTGCCCCTAGAGCCTCCAGAGGCCCCTGCTTCCACATCAATGCTGTAATTTCTTCCATTGCTAGAATCACAGCAAGTCTATAGTAGAATACCAGTAAGTCCTCTCTAGTCCATAGTTGATTCCCCAATATTGGATTCTGGGATGATGATGTCCATTCCACCTCTAATTGAGAGGGGGCTTTGATCCCATACAACCATTGGATGGGACTCTCTTGCTTGCAGTTGTAGACTCTCTTGTTACCTCGGTATGGTGGTTGTCCATACTCACCTCCTTGTTAGTTGTCCTGGGTGAGTCCAATGAACTGGAGAGCAGAGTTTGCAACTCCGCTGAGGCTCAGGACCAAGCTGGCACATGGACAGCACAAATATTCAAGTCTCTTGGATGTACACCTGCCAACTCCAGCACCAAGTATAGGTTCAAATAGAAGGGACAGATGAGACATATGTAGGGAAGCCATAACTGAGTCCAACTCTGTCACTCTCAGGAGCACAAACTCCAAAGTAGAGCCCACTGGCAAGGCACCAAACTCCAGAGCTAGCTGCCCTGACCATAGGACCTGGGTGTCTCCAGAGCCCTCAGGAGCTCCACTATTTGGTGTAGTATCCACTTTGGCAGTCTATGAGATCCTGCTGAGATGTGCATACAAGTTACCTCTGGGATGACCTCCCAACTCACTTTGAAGTCAGCCATATAAACTCATTTGTTTTTACCTTTTCCCCCTTTTATTTGAGTTTTTTTTCCAGTGGCATTGCTGGTTGGTGCTTGATAGTAATCCCTCGGGGCCAGGGAGGCTCATCCCCCAGAGTCATGTCCCATGCTGGGAGGAAGGTAATGCATTTATATGCTGAGTTTGGCTTAGAGACAGGCCACATTTGAGCAACAAGGAGGCTCTCAGGAGGCAACCCTTAGGCACCCCACAACACTAGGCTAAGTTTCAATTTCAAGAGCAAAGGCTCACAAGCATAGTAGTCAATATCAAGGGCCCATCAATGGACCATCCTCCTTCACCAGTCACTGCCCGTGCACTTGGGGGACAGTTGCTGCTCCATTATAGAATGTGGCAGAGCTCTCCAAGATGGGAAATCAATATTCTTTCAATTATTGTGTGAATCTCCACCCACTGTGACAATGCCCCGTGAACATTTGAACACATTTATATACCATGTATGTATGTCCTGGTGAACTTCATCCCATGTATCCCCCATCACTGACACCACACACCAATGATCCTCCCCTGCCCCAGTTGTAACCCTTCTGTGATCTAAAGCCTCTTCAAAAATGAATCCAATAAAATAGCCAAATACAATTAATAGGAAAATGAAATAATAATGGTAGGTTTAAATATAAAAAATAAAATATGTAAAAATTTAAAGAAAACTAAAAATAAAATAAAATTTAAAAATTGGGATATTAAAAAAATGAAAAATATTAAAAAAAAAATTTTTTTGACATTTTGCCTTTCATCACTGTAATACCTGTTGTCCTGCATCCACAGTGACATTTTCTTCCATTTATTCCCCATTATCTTACTTTTTTTTTTCATTTCTTTTTCATAGAAGTTTTAGGTCACAGTAAAGTCACATACAGAATACAGGGGACTCCCATATACCCAACATCCTCCCCCTTTTCCCCCTTCCTGTATTAATACCTTCTTATATTTGTTACATCTGATATACAAATAGTGAAACATAGTTATTAACCATGGTCAATGGTTTACATTATGGTTTACATTTTAGACTGTATACTTTTATAAATTTTGATGATATTTAACATGGCCTGTGTCCATCATTGCAAGATCATGTAGAACACTTCCATTGCCCACTGAATACCCCTTGTTCAATCTATGCAGTTCTTCCCTCCCCCTCCCTCTCCCCTCGAGGCCCACAGCAAACACCAGTCTTCACTCCTTGGATGACAAGGTTCACAGTCACTTGTAACAACACTGAGGTTTTGACACACTGGTTTGTCTTCCCCTATTAGGAACCACCCATGCTCTCGAGATACTCCCGCCCCTCTATCTGAGAATATACCGGTTCTCCCCAGGATGTGAGTCCAATTCTCTCACTCATTATGTGGTATACACTCATGTACCCACTGATACAACACATTATGACAAAATGATCACTCGCACACTCCTTGGAAGCCTGTCCCAGGTGTGCCCTGTCCCAAAGCCCCCCCACACACCTTATTCAACACCCTAAACCAGTAACCCTTCCTTGTCATATTGCCATAAGAGCATTCACAACTTTGTACTTTCAACCACATACCTGCCAATCCCCAGTGTTCACCTAGTCCCTCCCCCAACCCTCTCCCCAGTTCCATGGACCATCCAACCCACCCTTCCCACTCTACCCACCTGTCAAACCTATACTGCCCAACCCAAAAGTATCACTATCCTCCTGTCATATCCCTTCAATGCCCAACTACACACTTCTGCCCTATCATAGATTATGCCCACATGGGCATTGGCTCATAAACTTCTCCCTTTTTATTTCCTGTAAACCTATCTTCCAGACAATAGCTCTCTGAGTATGCTTGATTTGCTTAATTCACATCTCTGAGGTCATGCAATATTTGTTCTTCAGTGCCTGGCTTGCTTCACTCAACATAGTGCCTCAAGATTCATCCTTGTTATCCTGTGTGTTAGCACTGTATTCTTTCTTACAGCTGAGTAACATTCCAATGTATGTATGTACCATATTTTGTTTATACATTCATCTGTTGATGGGCATTTGTGTGGATTCCAACTTTTGGCAATAATGAATAATGCTGCTATGAACATTGGTGTACATATATCTGTTTGTGTCCTTGCCTTCAGTTCTTCTCGGTATATACCCAGCAGGAGAATTACTGGATCATATGGCAATTCTATAATTAGTCTTTTGAGGAACCACCAAACTGTCCTACACAATGACTGGACCATTCTACATTCCCACCAGCAGTGGATGAGGGTTCCCATTCCTCCACATCCTCGCCAACACTTGTAGTCCTTTGTTTTTTAATGGCTGCCAGTCTAATGGGTATAAGATGATATCTCATTGTAGTTTTGATTTGCATTTCCCTAATAGCTAGTGAAGTTGAGCATCTTTTCATGTGATTTTTAGCCATTTGTATTTCTTCTTGGGAGAAGTGTCTGTTCAAATCATTTGCCCATTTTTTAAATGGCTGTTTGACTTTTTATTTTTGAAATAAAGGATTTCTTTATGTATGCTGGATATTAGGCTTCTATCAGATATATAGTTACCAAATTTTTTCTCCCATTAGGTAGGCTTTCTTTTCACTTTCTTTCAAACTCCTTTGAGGTGCAAAAGTTTTTAATTTTGAGGAGATCCCATTTATCTATTTTTTCTTTTGCTGCTCATGCTTTGGGTGTAAAGTTTGTGAAACCATTTCCTATTACAAGGTCCTGTAGATGCTTCCCTAAATTATCTTCCAAAGTCTTTATGGTCTTGGCTCTTATATTTAGATCTTTGATCCATCTTGAGTTGATTTTTGTATATGGTGTGAGATGGTGTTCCTCTTTCATTCTTTTGATATGGATATCCAGTTCTACAAGCACCATTTGTTGAAGAGGCCATTCTGTCCCATTTGAGTGGGCTTGGTGACTTTGTCGAATATTAGATGACTGTATATGCAAGGGTCTGTATCAGAATTCTCAATGTGGTTCCATTGGTTGGTATGTCTATCCTTTTGCCAATGCCATGCAGTTTTGACCACTGTAGCTTTGTAGTACGTTTGAAAGTCAGGTAGTGTGATTCCTCCAATTTCATTTTTCTTTTTCAATATGTCTTTGACTATTTGGGGCCTCTTGCCCTTCCAAATAAATTTCATACTTTTTCCAATTCAGTGAAAAATGCTGAGTTGATTTTTATTGGGATTGCATTAAATCCATAGATTAGTTTGGGTAGGATAGATATCTTAATGATATTTAGTCTTCCTATCCATGAACAGGGAATATTCTTCCATTTATTTAGGTCTTCTTTGATTTCCTTTACCAATGTTGTGTAGTTTTCTGTGTATGTTATTTACATCTTTAAAGTTATTCCTAGGTATTTGATTCTTTTATTTACTATTGTAAATGGTTTTTTTTTCTTGATTTCCTCATCAGATTGTTCTGTACAATCAGTACAGAAATGCTATTGATTTTTGCACGTTGATCTTATGACCTGCAACTTTACTGAGCTCATTTATAAGTTCTAGAAGCTTTGTTGTAGATTTCTTAGGGCTTTCTATGTATAGGATCATGTTATCTTCAAATCCTGAAATTATTACTTCTTCCTTTCCAATTTGAATGCCTTTTATATCTTTTTCTTGCCTCAGTGCTCGAGCAAGTACTTCTAACGCAATGTTATATAGGAGTGGTGATAGTAGGCATCTTTGTCTTGTTCCTTATCTTAGAGGGAAAGATTTTAGGATTTCAACATTGAATATCATGTTAGCTGTGGGTTTTTCATATATACCCTTTATCTCATTCGGAAAGTTTCCTTCTATTCCTACCTTTTGCAGTGTTTTTATCAGGAAAGTGTGCTGTATTTTGTTGAATGCTTTTTCTGCATCTGTAGAGATGATCATGTGATTTTTTTCTTTCGATCTGTTTATGTGGTGTATTACACTGATTTTCTTATGTTGAACCTTCCTTGCATACCCGGGATGAAAACTACTTGGTGATGGTGTATAATTCATTTGATGTATTGTTGAATATGATTAACAAGTATTTTGTTGATGATTTTAGCATCTAGATTCATTAGAGAGATTGGTCTGTAATTTTCCTTTCTTGTGATGTCTTTGTTTGGCTTTGTATTAGGGTAATATTGACATCATAGAATGAGTTAGGCAATGTTCCTTCTACTTCTATTTTTTGGAAGAGATTAAGCAGGATTGCTGTTAGTTCTTTCCAGAATGTTTGGTAGAATTCACCTGTGAAGCCGTCTGGTCCTGGGCTTTTCTTAGTTGGGAGGTTTTGGATGACTAATTCTATCTTTTGTGGTTGGTATATTGAGTTCATCAAATTCTTCTTTCATCATTGTAGGCTGCTTGTGAGTTTCTAGGAATTTGACTATTTCCTCTAAATTATCCTTCTTGTTGGCATATAATTTTTCAAAGTATCCTCTTATGAAACTCTATTTCTGTGGGGTCAGTGGTGATATCCCCTTCCTCATTTCTTATTTTGAGTATTTGCATCTTCTCTCTTTTTTTCGTTAGTCTAGCTAAGGGTTTGTCAATTTTATTGATCTTCTCGAAGAACCAGCTTTTGGTTTTATTTTTTCTAGTGCTTTCTTATTTTC
>JAQZBX010011019.1:23492-43533 GCA_029593785.1 Cabassous unicinctus | reverse complement strand
CCCGGAATTATTCAGTAATAAAAATAAAAAAAATTCATCTTTCTGCAAGGCCATAAGATCATATAAATTCTATCGGCATAGAATCCCATTTTATTTTGGTATCGGATAAAGGCAGCCTACCTGATATTTATTGTGAATTTCTTTTTTCCCATAATTATCTTACTATAAACTTTTGACTTACCTACAGAGCTACCTAATGTTACATTTTGAATATAAAAGTGACCTGTACATTTAAATATCGTAATGAAACAACTGTCTTCCACAAGTAGAGTTTGCTGTCTACCTCATAATGAAGGTGCAGGCTTCCTCATGTTTGGTGAAAGCTCTCCATTTTGCAGTTGGGATTCCATGTCGGTCCATAAACTCTTTGGCAAACCTCTTGCTGGACTCTAACTGAGCTGCTTTTGATGTGGGGCCAAAGCATCGCACTCCTGCAGCTGTCAGGTTCTCAACAATTCCTATTAATGAAAACAAGTAGCCTTAAATGAAACAGCTTCTCTGGTGGCTTTTCATACTGAAGATAAATTAGGGTTAGATTAAATCTTTTTTTTTTTAAGATTTATTTATTTATTTATCCCCCCCTTGCTGCTTGCGTTTTACTGTGTCCATTCGCTGTGTGTTTCTTCCGTGTCTGCTTATCTCCCCCTTGCTGTGAGGTCCTGCTGCATCAGCCCACCGCGCTGCGCGGGCTGGCCTGCCCTCACAAGGAGGCCCAGGGAAGCGAACCTGGGGCCTCACACATGGCAAACCGGGGCTCTATCGATTGAGCCACACCCGCTTCCTGTTGTGAGTTCTTGCTGCATCAGCCCACCGGGCCACGCGGGCCGGCTGGCCTGCCCTCACAAGGAGGCCCCGGGAAGCGAACCCAGGGCCTCCCATTTGGTAAACGGGAGCTCTATCCATTGAGCCACACCCGCTTCACAGATTAAATCTTTACTTCAAGGTTCAGCTAGACAAAGCAGATGATTGGAGGCAGGTTAGCTAAGTTTTTCATGTTGTCTACTGAGTATAAAATATATCACCAACATGATTCAAATCCAGCAGTTATTTGTTCAGCCCAAATAATGGATTATTAAATGGACATCAGAATAGAACAGAATAAAATGAGATTGAGGATTGAGCCCAGTCTACTTTTTCTACCTTGCAAACATGGGACAGTATGCCAAAAGTGGTAAAATTCAGGAGACCAAGGGAACGCATAGTGTTTGCCACGGTTGCAAATTCAGTTTTCATTCATCAAATTACTGATGTTTAGGGGGAAAAATCAAACAGAAATGAACTTTACCAGCAGCCAGAGGTGCCTCTGGTCCAACAACAACCAATTCAAATTTCTCATCTTTGCAGAACTGAGCAAGGGTAGTATGATCACTGATTGAGACGTCTGTTAAGGGAAAAAAAAACAAACAAATCCACTTCATGCACATACGTTCTTTAAGTTAACTGTGTAATGCTGGAAACTAAGTACTGTCCTTTGGTATACCTTTTAACTCTCAGTTTTCTTTTATTGTTATAGGTGATATTTTCACCAGAAGACATTCAGAGTAGAGTGTATTAGGCTAACCACCAAAGTTCAGTTCTCTGCTATCACTATATGAAAATACCTGTAAACCTCTCAAAGGGTTATAAAGAATATTACTGACTATAATTTTCATGTCATTGGTGTTGACTGCATGGTAAACAAAAAGTGCATCACAGCTCATACTCAGAATTGACCTTTTAATGGTCTCATTCAATTAAGTTTCACCAAGAACCCGCTACATGCTAGGCAGTGTCCTAGGCACTGGGGCTAAGATGTTAATGCAAACAAGGTCCCTACACTGCGGATGCTTATATTCTAGTGTATGAAAGTTGGGTAAGAAATAAACAAGAAAATACCAGATATGAACAAATTAAGCAAATTCAAGATGAATTAAAATGGGAGGCTATTTCTGGTTGAGTCAGGAAGGACTTTCTCTGAGGTAGAGATATCTAAGCTAAGAACTGAATGATGATTTTGGGCAAGACAGCTCTCCTCTTTAACCCACACACCAGTTACATTTTTAGTTTTTTGTTTTTGCTACTAGGGCTGGGGATTGAACCTGGGACCTTGTATGTGGGAAGCTGGTGATTCTGTACATACATGTATAGGGTGGGAGATGTGATATTTGTGATGTGTAGGGTACAAGCCCAGAAAGGATCACGAGCTCTTGATTTACAGAAACTTCCCAATTAGGAAGGGATGGAGCGGCAGGCACACTGGATTAGTCTAAACGGCACTTCACTGAGTAGAAACAACTACACCAGCATGGCAGAGGGCAAGCAAGCGGAGAGCACACACAACTCTGCAGCCACCAGTGGTAGCTCTCATGACAATCTTGGAGAGATTTTGATGGGTTGGTCTGTATGACCTCAATTACATCTTGATAAATTTACCAGTTCTTCAATTAACATATATAAAACCTCACCCCAAGAGCTAAGATTCCAGGGAAGCAGATGTTTTCCTATTTGTCTTTTTCTGATTATTTTTGGTCCTATGTTATGCAACCATCTTTTCCCAGTTTGTGGTTTTTTGGGTCTATATTCACAAATACTATGTGCCACACAGGGTACTGTACTAGGAACTGTGGACACAGGAGAGACATTCCTTGCCCTCATGTAGCTCACATTCTTGTGGGGAAAAAAGAGAAGATGATAGAAAAGAATAAAAAATAACGATTACTCCCCACTTTAAAATATGATTACCAGTATTTGATATTTTTCCAGAGCATGCAGTGCCTGCATTTCCTGGGGCAACCAACACTTGTTTGACGTGATGTGACTGTGCAAGTTTCCAGGCCAGCGTATGTTCCCTTCCTCCGTTACCAATTATAAGGATCCGGGCTGCCATGGTTGTCTGCAAAGCAGGAATTCAAAAGGAAAATGAAAGCTGCAGAAAGAAAACCATAGCTGACGTTTAGGATGTACATACTTGGGATGCGTGATTTGAAAAACATGACTGTACTCACAAAGGTAAGGGAAGCATTTTAAAAATGAGGCAGCCTGGCCTAGCAAACTAAGTTAAGGAGTGAAATGGTGTCTTAGCTCCTTATGTAATAAATACATCTCCTATGAACATTCTTCCTTCTTTGGTCTTCAATTTTAGAAGATTCAATAATCATTTAGTCACAATTAAAAATAAACCTTGATACTTTAGACACAAAATTTAAAACATCAGTTTTTAAACCTTGAGATCTTCTAGTTACCATAAATTTAAAGAAATATTTAAAACTGGAGCAGGCAAACTTTCTGCAAAGGGCCAGATAGTAAATATTTTTAGTTGCTGTTTCAACTATGCAACTCTACAATTGCTTCATGAAAGCTGCCTTAGACTTATGTAAATGAACAAGCATGGCTATGTTCCAGTAAAACTTAATTTACATAAATAGGCAGCAAGTGTAAGGTTGTAGTTTGCCTATCCCTGCTCTTAGCTTGCGGGCTGTACAAAAACAGCTGATTGACAGGATCTGGCATGTGGGCCATGGTTTGTTGACCCACAATTAAAAAAACTAGTACTATATGCTAGAAAATTGGCAGGGAAGGCAAAAATTAAATTCAAACTCTGTTCACTTTAGTTATGACACTTGATTCTGAGCAGACCTCAGAATCAAAGGTTCCTCACTAGTGACCTTGGCTAAGCTCTACCTGTAATTCAGTTTCTTCACATCTTAAAAGACAGCAATTAAGATAAATTGCCTTACAAAGCTATGTAAGGATTTAACTGAAATAACATACATAAACAAATTAGTACAATCTCTGACACTCAGCAGCAGTAGATGGTGATATTATAATTTATTATTTTTACCTAAATTAATATTTTAGGGATAGAAAGAAGTTCTCAAGCCATCTCACTAGCAGAAAAAACAACAAAAAACAGGCCAAAGGAATGAATAATTTGTCACATTAATCTACTAATTTTCAGAAGCCATTTAATTATGCAGAAGGCAAATTAAAAGAAAATTGAAATCAATAAATCCCCCTGAGAAGATGAGATTACATATTTAAAGAAAAATCTAAGCTGAAAACATTTTTTGTGCATTCACCATGCCAGGCTTGCTTTTTGTAAATTATCTCACTTAATCTTCACAAGAATTCTACGAGGTAGATAACTATTACCATCCTCATTTTACAGATGAGGAACTGTGATGTAATAACCTGTGGTCACACAAGTAAGAAGGGATGGAGTCTGGATTTCAACTGAAGGAAGTTTTCATAAATTTATTGTGGTAACAAACATATAACTGTGAATATTCTCGCTGTCCTGATTTTGTGATAATCAGGGTAGGCTAAACATTTGCTATATTAGAAACCATGCATGTGTCCCCAGATTTAGTTTTTCTCCCTAGGTCTGGTTTTTAGAATGCTGGTGATAAACTAAGCCTGATTTATTATATGACCACCCTGTATGGGAAAAGGCTAACTTTGGGTATCTTTGGTCAACCTTAAGAGATATGGCAGGGGAACGGATGTGGCTTGGGTGGTTTGGCATCCGTCTCACATATGGAGGGACCTGGGTTTGATCCCCGGGACCTCCCGGTAAAAATAAAAAAAGAAAAATATAGAAGGCACGTGGACCACCAGGCTCCCTGAGCCATGCAACATGATGATGTAACAGGGGAGTGACACAAGGGAGAGCCAAGACGAAACGCACCAAAAAACCAGGAACTAAGGTGGCGCAGGCAGTAGGATGCCTCTCTCCCACATCGGAGGTTCCGAGGATCGAATCCCAGTGAAGACAGGAGGAGAAGGATGAGAAGAGAGGGCAGGAAGTGGACACAGAGAGTTGCCCAGTGAATGGACACAGAAACAGCAAAAACGGGGGTGGGGGGGTGTAAAAACAGATAAAAGTAAATAAATAAGTCCTTAAAAAAACGTATAGGAGAGGAAGATTTGGACTACAGTTAATAGTAATACTTTTTGAGGATGCTCTTTCATGATTTGCTAACAAATGTTTCACAACAATGCAGGGTGTTTGTGGGGGGTCATGTGTGGAAGCCCTGTATGATGTTATGCATGTTTGTTTTGTAAGTTCACGATGTTTACTGAACACATATAGTTTATGTATGTTCATGTATGAATGATGTACTTCAATAAATTGTTTAAAAAAAAAAAGATGAGCTAAAGGCTTCAAATTTGCAACTTAAAAAGAAAAGTAACATAGTATTTTCTATTTTAACCATTTTAAACTATACAATGGGTGGCATTAATTACATTGAAAATGTTGTCCTCCCATCACCACCTTCCACTATCAAAACTTTTTCAAAACCCCAAACAGAAACTCCACATTCCCCTGGCGTCTGGTAACCTCAAATTCACTCTGTCTTTACTCTAGTTATTTCATATAGGTGTAGCCATACAATGTCTGTTCTTCTGTATATGAGTTGTTTCACTTAGCATGTTTTCTAAGATTCATCCATCCAACTTCAGCAATTTTGCTTCAGATGCTCTAACAATTGAGATGGTGACGATTAAAAATTTCAGAAAAAGTACTGCTATATTTTCAGAGAAGGAAGTTATTTTACCACGTGTACTAAAATATCTGAAATAAATGTATCTTTAAATCTAGATAAAATATTACATTTAGTTTGAATAAGAGACGCAGTGAAGGAAAATTTTCTTGGTTACTAATGTTATCACTGAAATAGCATTACTTTTTAGCCTGAAGGGATCTATAGCAGCAGAGCTTAGGAGGCCTTGGTTCCTAGAGTACCTTGGTTTGGGTTAAGATTCTGCCCCTTACTAGGAAACCTTGAGTGACTTAACTAAACTTCGGCCTCAGTCACCTTATAACTAAAATAGGTAACTTATAAGGAGAAGAAGAAAGCTAGAAAGTTATTTCAAAGGATTTGGCGAAAAATATAAAGTAGAAACTCAAAGGTGGAGCTAATAAACTGCTAGAGACAATGCATAACGAGAAAATATGGCAAAAGCACATAAACTTAGGTTCAGGACTTTAAAGAAGCATAAAGACACAAAGAAGTAAAGCCCTGACATCTAAGAAAATAGGAGAAATGCAAGATGAAATGTAAATCTCAATTAATATCAAGACCTGAAAAGCACATGGCCAACCCCTACCCAACGCATTTTAAAACAAGATAAAATTGTTTACAGCCAAGCCAGTCTCTACAGTTTTGTCCAATTCCTGATACTAAATCCCCACACTAAGGCATAAATGCAGCTTATTTAAAAGTGGAGAGGGGCTTACGCACCGACACAAAGCAGCCCCGCGCTCCGACCTGCCCACTCGCCGGCGTGCTCAGAGCCCGAGCGTCTCCCACGGCGGAAGTCGGCCAAGCAGGATCCGGCGTGCGCTCCTCCCGCCAGCCCCGCCCGGCCCGCCTCGCCCCTTTGGTCGGCTCGGCCCTGGTCCCCGCTGCGAAGTAATCAAGTGTGCTTCCAGCTTCGGGCGCGGCCTGAGCCAGCTCCTAACCAAAGCCACCAAGCCCTCACAGGTTTTATCATGTAACACTGTAACACTGTGTGCCACGCAACGTCTCTTGGGGTCTGAAGAAGGGGACCTCCACAACGTTAAACCGATGATTAGCTCATTGTGCATTGCTAGCGAGTCAGAACTGACCAGCTACCGCGGAAAAGTCTCGTGACACGCTTGGCTCCTGACGAGACTGGAATGCACCAGACTTTGAGAATAGGTCGCTCAAGACCTCCGGCCTATTTATTGCTAAGAAATTGAGGCCGATTGTAGGATGCAATGAAAGAGAGGCGCGGTAAAAAGGCGTTCTTCATATTCACACATCAGTGAGGGCGGGGGCCGAGTAGTTCTCTCCCGGATGCCTATCTCTGACAAAACTGAACTTGGCGCCCCCCAAGAACGCCTGGAGGCCCTTTGTCAAACACCGTATTACCCTTTGTTCATTCCGTTCCTCATTGCCTTTAATCTCGGGCGTTAAGTCGCTATAGTAAGCCTATTAAACCCACTAAACACCGTTGGAGATTGACAGCCTAAACCAACACTTTCCACCTCAAATAAGGTTTCTCCTGTAATGGCGCCTGCGTCAGACACTAACATGGCGGACACGGTCGTGCGCGGCGCAAACGTCAGCAGCTCTACCCCAGCCGCTCAGAAACAGTGGAGGAAAGCAGGGCCGTGTTCGCTGATTGGTTCGGCGTAAGGGTGTGCCGGATAGGACGCTCGAGCAGGAGCCAATCAGAAGGGCGAGAGACGGAACTGGCCGCTGCGCCGTCTCCCAAGGCATGTTGGGAGCCTGGAGGACTAGCGAGGAAGAGTTGAGAGAACGGAGCGGACGCCATGGCGACCAACATCGAGCAGATCTTTAGGTCCTTCGTGGTCAGTAAATTCCGGGAAATTCAACAGGAGCTGTCCAGGTAAATGCTCCCTAGACTCTTCTGCTCCCAAGGGACCGTTAAGGCCCGATGTAGCTTTTCACGGCACCTTTCTTCAGAGACGCCGTCGTTCTTCGACTCAGGCCCCGCTACAGCCTCGCCTGGGCCTGGGATCCATTTTCCGCCGCCCCCCCCCCATCCGCTCCCTCCCTTTCCCGCGAGGAACTTTGCCCTTTCTGAGGTATCCTCAGACTCCCTCATCAAGAACCGAGTTAAGATGTTCGTCCTTCTCTTCCCGTTGGTCATCCCTTACCTTTTAGCGACTTGTAGGCCTAGTTGTCCACTAGGGACGGGCCTTGTTTCCTCCTCAGCTCCTCCTCCGCTGCCGCGTTTCCCCTCCCCCTCTCCGCCTCCGTGGATTTCGCCGGCCGGTGTCTGTGACCGGAAAGGGTCTCTAACGGCCGTTTCTTGGGTAATCTTAAATCCGCTTTATTATTGTAAAGCTTCAGACCATTTGGGGGTCCGGGTTCACTAGTTAGATTTTACGCACCTTAGTGTCCTATGGCTTCTACCAGGCAGCATTCTAATGGGCTAGAGAGCTGAATTAAATAAATAGCTCAAATTAATTTGTTACCTATTTTGTTAAGATATACCAGATCAGAGTGGTTTGGGGATTTGAAGTACTACTAATTTCTTAAGTTTTAGCAGTAGAAAGTGTGTTTTGTGTGTAGATTTAATTTCTTGCTACCCCTGCTTCTGTTGACATATTTGACCAACACGGCACGTTGCCATTGCTGTTTAGACTACGTGGTTTACACTTGATTTCCCGAAATTTGAAGGGGAAGAGATTTCCAAAGAAGGGGGTGCTTTATTCAGAGAGGAAAAGAGCATGGGTCATGTTGTTCAGTGATTGTCTTTTAATACTTTCGCTATGTATAAAATACTCACTTTTTTCAAGTACGGAGGTGGGAAAGATCTTGAAACGTAAATATTTGTTCGTAGTTTCAATTATTTTCGCTAATTGTATTTTTAAGGTTGAGAGCAAGAGCAGTATGTGAATTTGAAAATCAGCCGAAAACGTAATTGTAAATTAAGTGCCCAAATGAATATAGGGCTTGTTGGCACTATTAAGTGTTAATTTTGCAGAATTATATATTTTTTTAAGGGGAAAGTATCCACTCATTACATTGCTTTTTTAAAAAATTATATGCTAATATTCTTAGAGTAAGAAGAGAGGAGGTAAGGAAATGTCAATAAACTTTAATAGTTGCATGCAGTAAGTCCTGTGTTTCCTTAGTTTAATAAATCTTTGTTTTTGTAGTTTTTAAAAATCAGTTTTTCTACTAGAATGTAAGTTTTACTGTAGAAAATTAAGAAAACAAAATGAAAGCCACAGTTATTCGTGTTAAGTTTTTTCATTATTTTCTTGTGCATATATATAAACATTTGTTTTGTGAAATGTCATCTTGGTACTCAGTGTGCCTTGAATTGTGGGTTTTTCATCTAATGAACAAGTTTGTTTTTTTAAATCACAATCTCAGGTTTTTTGCAACATTTTTCATGGCTGCATAGGATTCTGTTGTAGAATGTGTTGGATATTTAGGTGGTTTGAAATTTTCATCACTTTCCAGTAATTGTGATTAATATCCTGGTATCTTTGTCTTTGAGAGACAACCTTGGTTATTTCCTTATAGACTTTGTCCCCCTCTCCCCACCCCTTTTTTTTTTAATTTAAGATTTAGTTACTTGTTTTTAAATCCTGGTTCTTTAGAGAGGTAATTATGTATGGATAAGTGCTTGGGAAAAGTGTAAAATAAAGTTACTGCGGAAGAAAGACAAAGCAATTTATTGCTAGAGGAATATCCAGCTTTCACTCAAACAACATGTAATGCATTGTCAGTCTAAAAACAAATTTTGAATTACTTGCCATTTCATTGTATATTTTTCTCTTTTTTTCCCCATCTGCTTTTTTCATGTGAGTAATGAGGCTGTCATAAGATATTTAAAATAAGTTACATTATGTAGAGGTGGTGGTTAAGAGTCTGGTCTCTGGTTTTGAACACCAGCTTCACCTTTTAATAGCTGTGTAATCTTTGGCCGAGCTTTCTGCTCACATTTTCCTCATTTATCAAGTGTGATCTTAAAAGTTTGTTAGGATTAAATGGGTTTTAAAATGTAGAACAGTGTGACACCTAGTTAGTAGTTATTATTATGTGATTTCTTACATTGGAAAACCAAATGTTCCTTAATAACATTTCATTACCTAGTAGTATTTTGTATGTATTGATTTCTAGATTTTTATCAGATATTGGAGCATAATTGTTTATTGTATTTTCAGTTAACTGAAATTGAAGTTAAATAAAAATTGCAAATGTTGAAATTATTTGATTTTTGTGTGTGACAGTTTTGCAAATTTACACAAACTGGTTAAAATGAGTGGTTAAATGACACATTTTTAGGGCAAAATTCCTTTGGCCCTGTGAATTGAAAGTATGTAAGACCATCCACTTGTTTACACTTAGTCACTTGTTTCATGTGACTTTTACACACTAAAAAAATTTTGATATTAGAATTTTTTATAATTGGGTAAAAATTACATGTTTCCTTTTCTTTTTAAATTTTATGGCATTTCAGAAACAATCTAAACTTAAACAGAGTCTAGTAAGTTACCCTTTTTCTCAGTGTGCCTGTGGCTAGCTTTTGTGTTCCATCATGTAGTTGATTGTGATAATGATTCATGCACAGGTGTGGCTTTATTGTGCTCATAGCTTTTGCCCAAAGGTCGTAGTTTTTGAATTTTTGATTAAGATTGTAATAATTTTTCACCCCTGAGAGAAATAGGTAATCCAAAAGCCTTTGTGTAGATTTCTAGGAGTATTTTATTTAAAAAAAAAAAAAAAAAAAAGAGGATGTGCTAAGAAACCTTTTTTAATGACCTTCTCTTAATTTTCAGTTTTGAAAACTTAGTTGTCTAACACTGAAAATATGCCAGAATAGTACAGTAATAATAGTATTCTTTAGTAGATTAGTAGAAGCGCTATTGCTGGGGAATATCATTTGAAAGAAATAGAAAGAGGGTGAAGTGTGCAAATAACTTGATATAAGATAATTTTAGTTGAGTTACGAATATTGATTTACAGTGATAAAAATATTAATGCATTTTGATAACTTTTCTTGTCAAGTGGAAGGAGTGAAGGCCAGCTGAATGGTGAAACAAACACACCTATTGAAGGAAACCAGGCAGGTGATGCTGCTGCTTCTGCCAGGAGCCTACCAAATGAAGAAATAGTACAGAAGATAGAAGAAGTACTTTCTGGAGTTTTAGATACAGAACTACGATATAAACCAGGTAAGTTAGAGATGATCAGCTGTCACAAAAAATTTTGTTTTAAGATTTTTTGGATGTCTGAAAGTTATTAGTATTAATTTTTGACTGCAGGGTGTATATTGGATCTAAAAGCTGTTAATAGATTTACTGATTAAATCTGTCTTTGGAAATATACATTGTACAGAAACATGAGCATTGATATACTTGTTTGCTTGCTGGTAGACTATATTTAATTGAGTTGCATAGTGCCTCAGTGCCAGGACTTTGAACATGGATTTAAACAATTATATAAACATCAATTTTGGAAGGGACAAGAGTCTGGATCAAATCTCTAGTGATCTGGGAGATTTTTATCCTAAAATCCAAGCTTAGCACTTGTCTTGCTTATGTATCCACCCTCCTTAAAAGTGCAGGGAATGCTGAGGAATCATTGCTTGGATGTTCTACATTTTGGAATTAATTAAATTTGTCTTTGTATAGGGTATAATTTAAAAAGCATAGACTTTAGGCACAGTTAGAATCATGGCTTTAACAGCGTTTTGGTCAAAGTATAAATTAGCTAATTCTTGGTGTTATGGGAAAAAAATGGTGAATTTTGTTTTGGTGTATGTCTTGTCCTGGTTAGTTTATTTTTTCCATAGTCTTAATGGCCTGGATTTCTGATCGCCTTTTTCTGGGATCACTAAAAATTATCTAATTTGATATTGGCATTAGAGTAAATTCCATTTGGTTATAAAATGGAATACAATGCACCTTCTTTAGGATATGCAAATTGAAAGGTTCTTAGATTAATGTTAAGGGCTGCAAGAATTTCCTTCTGAATTAGTTTTTAAAAGTAGAAATGCTTAGAAAATACTTAGTAATTTTAGAGGAATGTTTGGGGAATGATGTTGTTTTGGTAAAATAAAAATTGAAGTCCATATTGGTGCTTTATATTTATTGGGATGTTTGTATCTTATATAAAAATAACCATTAACATTTACTGAGAGCTTACTGTATGTCAGGCATTGGTGAACTCTGTATATTTTAACTCACTTAGTCTTCTGATTCTAGGTGGATTGATTCAGGATCCAAAAGCAAGAAATTTTCATGATAAGCTAAGAGTTTATTTTTAACCCAGACTTGAGTTGTAGAAAGAAGTAATGGAAAAGTGGCAGTCTTCAGATTAATTGGTATATGGGAAATAGTTTATGTGAGATTATATATGAAATGTGAATGTTGGTTTATATGATTCATCTATGTCTACTTTGGGGAATGCCTGACAATTTAAAATTAATTTAAAAATAAATTTTCCCTTAATTTCAGACTTGAAGGAGGCCTCCAGAAAAAGTAGATGTGTATCTGTACAAACAGATCCTACTGATGAAATTCCCACCAAAAAGTCAAAGAAGCATAAAAAGCACAAAAATAAAAAGAAGAAAAAGAAGAAAGAAAAGGAAAAAAAATATAAAAAACAGCCAGAAGACTCTGAGTCAAAGCCGAAATCTCATCATGATGGGAACATAGATTTAGAATCTGATTCCTTTTTGAAGTTTGATTCTGAGCCTTCAGCGATGGCACTGGAGCATCCTGTAAGAGCATTTGACCTACCTGAGACCAGTGAATCCCCTGCATTTGTGCTAGAACCTCCGACAATAGCAATGGTAGTATCAGAGCCACACAGCTTTGAAACGCTGAAGCCAGCTACCAAAACTGCTGATTTGTCAGTTGCATCCACATCAGTAATCTCAGAGCAGTCAGATGAGTCTGTGGCAGTAACGCTGGAACCGTCCATGACCAAGATTTTGGATTCCTTTGCAGCAGCACCAGTGCCTGCTACAGCAGTAGTACTGAAGTCATCTGAGCCAGTTGTAATGTCAATGGAGTATCAGATGAAATCTGTGCTGAAACCATTGGAGAACACATCTCCAGAGACATCAAAGATGTTGGTAGAGCCTCCAGTAGCAAAAGTGCTAGAGCCATCAGAAACCTTTGTAGTATCATCAGAAACACCTACAGAGGTGCACCCTGAGCCAAGCACATCTACAGCAATGGGTTTTCCAGAGTCATCTGTAACTGAAGTGCTAAGATTGCCGGAGCAGCCTGTAGAAGTACCACCAGAGATTGCAGATTCATCCATGACAAGACCGCAAGAGTTGCTGGCGTTGCCTCAGACCACAGCGTTGGAGATGCCGGAGTCGTCGGTGGCCTCAGCCATGGAGTTGCCGGGGCCACCTTCGACCTCCATGCCGGAGTTGCAGGGGCCCCCTGTGACTCCAGTGCTGGAGTTACCTGGGCCCTCTGCTACCCCGGTGCCAGAGTTGCCAGGGGCCCCCTCTACCCCAGTGCCTGAGTTGCCAGGGCCCCCTGCGACTGCAGTGCCTGAGTTGCCGGGGCCCTCTGTGACACCAGTGCCACAGTTGCCGCAGGAATTGCCAGGGCTCCCAGCACCATCCATGGGGTTGGAGCCACCACAGG
Organism: Cabassous unicinctus; assembly: GCA_029593785.1. Lineage (NCBI taxonomy): Eukaryota > Metazoa > Chordata > Mammalia > Cingulata > Chlamyphoridae > Cabassous > Cabassous unicinctus. Next base: position 30,431 of record JAQZBX010011019.1, on the reverse strand, counting down.
AGGTACCAGGACCACCTGTGATGGCACAGGAGTTGCCAGTGTTGCCTGCGGTGACAGTGGCAGTAGAGTTGCCAGGGCAGCCTGCAGTAACAGTAGCAATGGAGTTGACCGAACAACCTGTGACGACGACAGAGTTGGAGCAGCCTTTGGGGATGACAACGGTGGAACATCCTGGGCAGCCTGAGGTGACAACGGCATCAGGGTTGCTGGGGCAGCCTGAGGCAGCGATGGTGCTGGAGTTGCCAGGACAACCAGTGGCAACGACAGCACTGGAGTTGCCGGGGCAGCCTTCGGTGACTGGGGTCCTAGAGTTGCCAGGGCTGCCTTCGGCAACTAGGGCGCTGGAGTTGTCAGGGCAGCCTGTGGCAACTGGGGCACTGGAGTTGCCTGGGCAGCTCATGGCAACTGGGGCACTGGAGTACTCGGGGCAGTCTGGGGCAGCTGGCGCACTGGAGCTTTTGGGGCAGCCTTTGGCAACAGGGGTGCTGGAGTTGCCAGGGCAGCCTGGGGCGCCAGAGTTGCCCGGGCAGCCTGTGGCAACTGTGGCGCTGGAGATCTCTGTTCAGTCTGTCGTGACAACATCGGAGCTGTCAACGATGACCGTGTCGCAGTCCCTGGAGGTGCCCTCGACGACAGCGCTGGAATCCTATAATACGGTAGCACAGGAGCTGCCTACTACATTAGTGGGGGAGACTTCTGTAACAGTAGGAGTGGATCCCTTGATGGCCCAAGAATCCCATATGTTAGCTTCTAACACCATGGAAACCCATATGTTAGCGTCCAACACCATGGACTCCCAGATGCTAGCGTCCAACACCATGGACTCCCAGATGCTAGCGTCCAACACCATGGACTCCCAGATGCTAGCCTCTAGCACCATGGACTCCCAGATGTTAGCCTCTAGCACCATGGACTCCCAGATGTTAGCCTCTAGCTCCATGGACTCCCAGATGTTAGCAACCAGCTCCATGGACTCCCAGATGTTAGCAACCAGTTCCATGGACTCCCAGATGTTAGCAACCAGCTCCATGGACTCCCAGATGTTAGCAACCAGCTCCATGGACTCCCAGATGTTAGCAACCAGCACCATGGACTCCCAGATGTTAGCAACCAGCACCATGGACTCCCAGATGTTAGCAACTAGCTCAATGGATTCCCAGATGTTAGCATCTGGTACTATGGACTCTCAAATGTTGGCTTCCGGCACCATGGATGCTCAGATGTTAGCGTCTGGTACCATGGATGCCCAGATGTTAGCGTCTAGTACCCAAGATTCTGCTATGATGGGTTCAAAATCTCCAGATCCCTATAGGTTAGCTCAGGATCCTTACAGGTTAGCTCAAGATCCCTATAGGTTAGGTCATGACCCCTATAGGTTAGGTCATGACGCCTATAGGTTAGGGCAGGATCCCTATAGATTAGGTCATGATCCCTACAGACTAACTCCTGATCCCTATAGGATGTCGCCTAGACCCTATAGGATAGCACCCAGGTCCTACAGAATAGCACCCAGGCCATATAGGTTAGCACCTAGACCCCTGATGTTAGCATCTAGACGTTCTATGATGATGTCCTATGCTGCAGAGCGATCTATGATGTCATCTTATGAACGCTCTATGATGTCTTATGAGCGGTCTATGATGTCCCCTATGGCTGAGCGCTCTATGATGTCAGCTTATGAACGCTCTATGATGTCGGCCTATGAACGCTCTATGATGTCCCCTATGGCTGAGCGCTCTATGATGTCAGCTTATGAACGCTCTATGATGTCAGCTTATGAGCGCTCCATGATGTCCCCAATGGCTGACCGATCTATGATGTCCATGGGTGCCGACCGGTCTATGATGTCGTCATACTCTGCTGCTGACCGGTCTATGATGTCATCGTACTCTGCAGCTGATCGATCTATGATGTCATCTTACACTGCTGATCGTTCAATGATGTCTATGGCAGCTGATTCTTATACGGATTCTTATACTGATACATACACGGAGGCATATATGGTGCCACCTTTGCCTCCTGAAGAGCCTCCTACAATGCCACCATTGCCACCTGAGGAGCCACCAATGACACCACCATTGCCTCCCGAGGAACCACCAGAGGGTCCAGTTTTACCAACTGAGCAGTCAGCATTAGCAACTGAAAATACCTGGCCTGCTGAGGTGCCAGCATTACCTCCTGAAGAATCAGTATCCCTGCCTGAGCCTCCTGTGAGTCAAAGTGAGAGTTCAGAGCCTTCTGTGGTACTTAATTATTCATTGTCAACATCAGAACCCTCAGTGTTAGTATCAGAGGCTGCCATGGCTGTTGCAGAACCACCAGTAGAGCCAGAGTCTTCAGTTACAGCAACACTTGCAGAGTCTGCTGTAGTACCAGAAGAACATGAAATTGTTCTAGAGACACCAATGTCTGAAACTCCCATAATGTCAGCTGAAACAACTATGTTAACATCAGATCCTCCTATTATGTCAGAGACGGCAGAATCCCTTGATTCCATGCGAGCTTCAGGACAAGCTGCTTCAGAGTTATCTATATCCCTGCAGGAACCAGCAGTAGCTATTCTAGAGCTAGCACAGAGCACTTCGGAGCAGCCAGCTGCAGCTATCTCAGAGCCGCCAGCTGTGGTTGCTTTGGAATCACCAGCTGTGGCTGTCCTGGAGCCACCGGCCGTGGCTGTCCGGGAGCTGCCGGTTGTAGCTGTCCCAGAGCCCCCAGAGCCACCGGCTATGGCTGTCCCGGAGCCCCCGACTGTGGCTGTCCTGGAGCCGCCTGCCTTGGCTGAGTCAGAGCGTGTTATTGTGCCAGTTGTTTCTGCCCTGGAGCCTACTGTGCATATCCTGGAGCCAGCAGTGTCAGTCCTTCAACCTGCCATGATTGTGTCAGAACCATCTGTTTCTCTTCAAGAATCCACTGTGACAATTTCAGAGCCTGCTGTTACTGTTTCAGAACAGATTCAGATAATATCAACTGAGATGGTTTTGGAGTCTACACCAATGATACTGGAGTCTAGCATTATGTCCACATCTCACATTATAAGAGGTGTGAATTTAATATCTGGCCATCCTAATCTTCCTCCAGCAGTTGGCATGCAGGACACTCCCATGCATTTAAGAGAAGAGCCACATGATGGACATCTGAAGAATGACTCTTATGAAAGTGAATGTGGTATAAATATAGAACTTAATATAAATAATCATTTAATTGCTAAAGAGATGGAACATAATACAGTGTCTGCTGCCAGTACTGGTGCTTTTGGTGAAACTGGTGAAGAGAAAAGTTTGCCCACTGGTGAGACTGAACAGTGCACAGTATTGGTTACCTGCTCTGGTGTTAGTGAAACTGATGTAGGAGGAACTCTATCTTCTACTGGTCCTCTTGCTCTCGAATCTGATGGAAAAGGAACTATTGAACTTAGCACAGCACCTGCTTTCACTTCAGTTAACAAATACGATGTTGAAGTATCTTTAGCTACGCAAGATATGGAACATGACATGGTAATTTCCACCAGCCCAAGTGGTGGTAGTGAAGCCGACATAGAGGGACCTTTACCTGCTAAAGACATTCATCTTGATTTACCATCTAATAATAACCTTGTTAGTAGGGATGCAGAAGGACCATTACCTATGAAAGAGAGTGATCAAGCAATCGCAGTTGCTCTCAGCCCTAAAGAAAGTGGAGAAGATAAAGAAGTACCTCTCCCCACTAAAGAAATACTGCCTGATTCAGGATTTCCTGCCAATATTGAGGATATTAATGAAGCAGATTTAGTAAGACCGTTACTTCCTAAGGATATGGAACGTCTTGCAAACCTTAGAGCTGGTATTGAAGGCCCTTTACTTGCAAGTGAAGTTGAACGTGACAAATCTGCTGCCAGTCCAGTTGTAATAAGTATACCAGAAAGAGCTTCAGAGTCTTCTTCAGAGGAAAAAGATGATTATGAAATTTTTGTAAAAGTTAAGGACACACATGAAAAAAGCAAGAAAAATAAGAACCGTGACAAAGGTGAGAAGGAGAAGAAAAGAGACTCTTCATTAAGATCTCGAAGTAAGCGTTCCAAGTCCTCTGAACACAAACGCAAGCGTACCAGTGAATCTCGATCTAGGGCAAGGAAGAGATCATCTAAGTCCAAGTCTCACCGCTCCCAATCACGTTCTCGATCACGTTCAAGACGCAGGAGGAGGAGCAGCAGGTCAAGATCTAAGTCTAGAGGAAGACGGTCTGTATCAAAAGAGAAGCGTAAAAGATCTCCAAAGCACAGATCCAAGTCCAGGGAAAGGAAGAGAAAAAGATCAAGCTCGAGGGATAACCGGAAAACAGTTAGAGCTCGAAGTCGCACCCCAAGTCGTCGAAGTCGGAGTCACACACCAAGTCGTCGGAGAAGGTCTAGATCTGCTGGGAGAAGAAGGAGCTTTAGCATTTCTCCGAGCCGTCGGAGCCGTACCCCCAGCCGTCGGAGCCGCACCCCCAGCCGTCGGAGCCGCACCCCCAGCCGTCGGAGCCGCACCCCGAGCCGTCGGAGCCGCACCCCCAGCCGTCGGAGCCGCACCCCCAGCCGTCGGAGCCGAACCCCGAGCCGTCGGAGCCGAACCCCGAGCCGTCGGAGAAGATCGAGGTCTGTGGTAAGAAGGCGAAGCTTTAGTATATCACCAGTCAGATTAAGGCGATCACGAACACCCTTGAGAAGAAGGTTTAGCAGATCTCCCATCCGTCGTAAACGATCCAGGTCTTCTGAAAGAGGCAGATCCCCTAAACGTCTGACAGATTTGGGTGAGTTATTCTTTTAAAAATTCAATGGTATTGTAATAGAGAATGATTTAAACCTGTGTTTTTTCTGGTTTTTGAGTCATAAGTATTTTGGATTATTGGTTTAGGGTTAATTTTATTTTTAAATTTTTATAACTGGATTAGCCAGTGTTTAGAAATTGTAGGGGTAAGTGCATTTGTAGTTAGAGGGAAGACTTACTTTAGGGTATATTTGAGCCATGGTGTTTACATATGTAAACATTTTGCTTGATGTCTTGCCATAACTTAGAATGGAGAGCAGAAATAAATATCCAGTAAATTAAAATCAAGGTTAGTGTATGCTTAGATTATTATTGTATGTATTATGTTTTCTTGCAAATAGACCCACAATATCATTGTTTTCCTTTTTAAATAATATTTGGCAATATATAGGACTGTTAAATGTTTGTGAAGGTAATTCTGATTGATACAGTGGGTAACAAGTGCACAGAGAATTTTGCGCGTGGGGATTCATTTAACAGTGGGTGATACTAGCAAAATAAAGTGAAATTTGTTATATCAGAGTGATTTTAATTTGTTCTGCCTTACTTTACAAATGAAAATGCTCTAATTTTTCCTGATTTTAAGTAGTGTGCAGAGATGATTAGAATTTGATGGGTAATTATCCTGTAGCTTGTACATTTTCAAGTCAGGATGGTCTAAGGAAAAGATACTGAAAGCAGTGAAGGAGATGCATTCAATTTGGCAAAAGGTTTGAGTTCTTGTAATTCACATCACTATGGAGAGGAACCATGTGTAATTCCTACAGTGATTACAAGTTAGTGAAGGAGATGTAGGTAAAATGCATGTGTCTCTTTTACCAAATAGTGAGTGCCAAAAAGGCAGAATGTAATGATTGCTGTAGTATTGTTACAGGTAAGGTACTTTAGGAGCATAGTGAAGAAGAGTATTAATTCTGACTTAATGAAGATTTCTTAAAAGAGGTGGCACTCTTTGGGGCTCAAAGAGTGATTAAGATGTCAGAGATTAGAAGGAAAGTAATTTCTTGCAGAAGGAATATTTATATTTAGAAAGACGCCAGGAGGATAGGGCTGTTTGGAACATAAAGTTGGCTTTGAAAGGTGAATGTCTTAGTGTGGCAGAGTGAGCATTACAGCAGTTATAATAAGTTAGCTATTTTGTGTAGTATTTGCATGGGAAGCTCAATGTGGATTTAATTCTTTAAACAGAGGGACTTAAAAAACTTTGAGCCGAAGATTGATATCCCAGTTGTAACTGAGGCAGAAAATTGATGCTTTTAATATTGTTAGCATATTAAGAATGTTCATAATACAAATGTACAGTCGTTTAGGAAAACTGTTTCTTATATTTTTCCTCTTCCAGATAAGGCTCAATTACTTGAAATAGCCAAAGCTAATGCAGCTGCCATGTGTGCTAAGGCTGGTGTTCCTTTACCGCCAAACCTAAAACCTGCACCTCCACCCACAATAGAAGAGAAAGTTGCTAAAAAGTCAGGAGGGGCTACTATAGAAGAACTAACTGAGGTAAGCTAGACAGAATTTGTTTTCATTCTTAAAATGGATTATTTCAGTGATGTTGACTGGAGCGTGCCAAAACCTGAATTGTGGGCTGAACTGATAATGGCTGGCACCGAGTGGCCAAAACCCGAAATACAGATGTGGCAGCGGCAGAAGCTCTGTATAGCAGGCCATTATCCGGGATGGCTAAGCTCCGCTAGCTAAAAGTTACTTCCCATTACTTTTGCTTTCCAGTTTTAGAAGCCAAACTGACTGAGGAGTGGGACCGTTCGTTTGAATGGAGGAGGTGTTGAGTGAGCAACACGCAGAAGCTCGCCTACAGTTTCGTTTCCATTCACGACGTGTTCACTGATCGCCACGAGTGTACTGCATATACGCAAAGACACAGACAATCTTCAGAAATGATCTTTTGCCACCGGAGCTTGGAAATTAATGAGAATAGCTGGCCATTGCCTGAAAGGAACTTCTTTCGCATCAACATTTCGGGTTTTGGCTGTTTGGTACCAGCCATTGGTGATAATGGCCGGCCATTATCAGTTCTTCCTGCGGTTCGGGTTTTGGCAGTAACATATATATATATATATATATATATTTTAAACTCACTTATTTTGTTTTGAAAAAATTTGATCTTTTCAATTGAGGCTTTTTTTTTTTTTTT
>JAQZBX010011019.1:0-23392 GCA_029593785.1 Cabassous unicinctus | reverse complement strand
TTGCTTGTATAGAGACAGATCTTCCCATATTTACTCTGACTTCTTTATAGAGCCACGAAATGGAATCTTTTCCTTCACTTCTCAGGAAGGAATTGACTCTGCTTTATGTATCGGACCTCATCCGTTGCACCCTCTTCATCAAGGCTTGTTTTCCATTTTTAAGTTCTTATATTCCTTAAGAGACTCAACTCATTTATGGAGAGACATCTAATCCCATCCTGAATGTTTCAAATCTTTTGCCATACATTTGGGGATCATATGGTCTCTTAGTCTGTCACTTTTCATTTATTACAGTACAAATTACAACGTTTTAAAAAAAATTTAAGGACCTAGTAAAGGCTTCTATTGCTTACTTTTCAAATCCAAACTCTTTATCTAAAGTTTGAAACCCTATGAACATTTAGTGTTCCAGTGTTCTTCTGTACCTTTTTAGACTCATCTTCAGCCCTCTTGTCCCTTGTAACAATTTTCTTCTCACCTTTTTACTACCACCGGACTAGGATGATTTTCTTTTCATTTACCTACCAGTCCTTATTCCTTGCTATGAAAATCTGGCTCAGAACTCTTCAAGGAATGTTCCTTGTTTATCTAACTCTGACACTATTTTCTCTTAAGCCTTTGTTCTTTCAGCACTTATCACTTATGTAACTCAGTTTGTATTATATGAGTTTGCACTTGTTATTGTGTTGCTCTGTAAAAGCGTTTTTCAGTTATTTCATGTGTATGTATTCTGTCTCTTGAACTAGATTGTAAGCTCCTTGGGAGCAGGGACCATGTCTTCTACTTTATTTTTTGTATGCCCCGGACAGTGCCCAGTACAGTGCTCTGCACATAGTAGGTGCTCAATAAATGTTGTTGACTGACTGACCAGCCAGAGTGTGTTTAAATAATAGCTAATAAGTTTTAAATTACTTTTTGATAATCTATCATTAATCTTGTTTTACTTCTGAAAGTTGATTTTATATGGTTTTGATTCTTTTTAAGAAATTGTTTTTCTTTATAATGTATGTAAGATTTATGTTTTGTTTGTTTTTCCTTTTTAAGAAATGCAAACAGATCGCACAGAGTAAAGAAGATGATGATGTAATAGTGAATAAACCTCATGTTTCGGATGAAGAGGATGAAGAACCTCCTTTTTATCATCATCCCTTTAAACTCAGTGAACCTAAACCTATTTTTTTCAATCTTAATGTGAGTATTAGTGTTTCTGGATTGATATGGCTTAAGTTATGGAACTATTTAAAAGCCTAATGGAATTTGGTTTATTAATTTTTGGTTTAAATACTGTGAGGAATAATTAACAAATCTATTTCCTTCATATTGAAACATTTTCAGAAACCATTTAATGTGGGTGTTGTTACATAGAGTTTTAATTAAGGAACTGTTTATTTTTTAGATTGCTGCAGCAAAGCCAACTCCACCAAAAAGCCAGGTAACATTAACAAAAGAATTTCCTGTGTCATCTGGATCTCAGCATCGAAAAAAAGAAGCAGATAGTGTTTATGGAGAATGGGTTCCTGTAGAGAAAAATGGTGAAGAAAACAAAGATGATGATAATGTTTTCAGCAGCAATTTGCCCTCTGAGGTAAGTAAGAGGAATATTATGTATTTTTCTTTTTTATACCTGAATCTGCCATTTTATTGTTATTTTATATCTGATTTGGATTCTGTTTCACTCTTCTTAGGGCCGGGTTAAACGGCAGGGCCGGGTTAGACGACAGATGAAACAACCCGCAGCTTCTCATTTGACAGTAACTCGATGCAATTCACTTTGTGGAACCAAGCCACAAAGTGAAAAGCATCGAATTGCAGAGAACAGTGTTATCACATCCCTACCCAACATTGGGCCCTCCTTGCACTTGTGGGAAGGTAGCCCAAGGTACAACTACTTAGCTTCCCGTTTTGCTTCGAGGCTCTATAGCTCTAGATTTTGGTGGTAGCAAATTTATTGGGTGGAGGGATTGAGCAGAGAGAGGCAGTTCCTCAGGTTCAACACAAGAACTGGAATGGAAAAGGTCATTGTAGGCTGTTGTATTTTGGGTACATAGCCCATTGCCCTGAAATGATGGTTTCTTACTATTTCTCTGGGTTGTTTGTCAGATAGCCTTTAATTTGAATCATTTTCCCTTCGCTGTACTACCTTGGCCCTTTTGAATTCTTGTGTTTAACCTAATGCTCAGCCTTGGTACTCCATTCCCTTCTCCTTCCCCTCTTTGCTACTATTAAAAATTGGAGAAGTGGAATTCACACCTTGAAATTTCTATGAGGCTATAGTTGTATCTTGTCAAAATGACGTAGATATAATGCCAAGTGTCAAAAACAACCCCATTAAAATGCCGCCTAATTAATTAATGTGCTGCTAAGTATAGTGCACATGAGAACAGCAAGACTGTATATATATGTAAATATATATATATATATCTGTATCTTTGTATGTACCTCTGTATCTGTACCTTTGCTGTATCTTTTAATAAACAGTTTACTTTTATTTAACTTGTTGTGCAAAATCACGCTTGGGGGATCTGGGAGGGTGGAGACTTAATAGGGGGGTGGGAGTTTTAAATCATACCATAGATTAGTTATCATCACCTTTTCTTCCTCTTGCCCTTGATTCCCAGAGCCCAGACATTTGTCCAAGTACTGGACTAGATATCTGATGCCTCTAAAATGTGGGACTTCTTCCCCACTTCCTCTTTTTTTGCAGTTGTGGGAAATGTAGGTCTTCACCTTCAGGTTCCCTTCATTGGCCATATTATTTTTCACTAAACACCTCCAGTACTACAAATAAGTAAATCCTGTTTATCAAATCATAAAGTAAACAGAACCCAAATCAGAAACTTTATGAGAGCAGTATTTTTCCCCACTGGTGACATTCACAGGTGACATTTTCACTGTTTTTTTTGACACGCGGCATTTCGAAAGGGAGCACGTTTCTGTACAGTGAAGCTGGACATGATAACTAGCCAACACAACTTACCATCCATCACAGGTGCTGATTGTGTTCACATGAGGTCCAACAGTTGAAGCAAGTTGTACCATCACCATTGAAGGAGGGATAGCTGGTTTGGACAATATTTTAGTGAAACCAGTTGAGTAGCTCAGTTGCTAATCCCCAAACCAGGCTACTTACACATCTTAGAAGGGAAAGCTTAACTGACATCTGCAGCTGACTTAATCTTGTAGGAGTTGAATATAAACCATGATAAGAGGGTTAAACAGACTTTCTTAGAAATCCTGATACCATATGCTTTTAGCAATTAATGCCTTGCAGATTAAGTATTTTTAACAGAGTTGGAAAAATGGAATTTTTTTTTCCTATTTTGGAGTAGAGTGAAGACCTATAAATGGTATTTCAAAATTCTTAGGGATTTTCTTGAGAAGATAAGTGACCATAACTATTTTTTTTTAACTTTCTTCAGTTGAACATGGGGCACGTTCTTGGTTGAATCCTGCTAAACTGCATTTGTGTTTATGTGTATATATTTGGAATTCTGTGTTCGGCCATTTTCAGTCTTAACACTGACAGTGTGGTGTCCTTAGCCTTGACTATCACCAAAAGTGGTTGTCAGACTTTAAAGGTTGGGGGAATTATTCCAAAGAAATCTGGGGGAGGGGTGTGTGGGTAGAGTTTGATAGAGGGTACTCAGACATTATTTTATAAGAAGTAAAGGAATCTTATTAAGGCAGATGAAAACAAAGTTCTGTTTAAAGGACTAATGAAGGAGATGCCTCTTATGGGAAGATAAGTACAACTATTTGACATCAGAACTCTTTCCTTCTCGTATATTTAATCTAGTTACTTAGAGGATTAGATTCAAAGGATATACGTTAACTTCTAAACAAAAGAATCCCAAAACTTTAGAGGAAAAAGGGCAATACTGTGCTTTGCTCTCAGGTCTCTGTATTTTTACTTAGCAATAGTATATTGAACACCTAGAGGAGAGGTTCACAATATAAAATGTTCTAGTTATTTAGCTAACAGCTAAATATACTGTATTTGTAAAGTTAATGTTTCATAGACCAACATTTGTGGAATACTGTTGGTTACTTTTTATGGGAGCACTGATCCTTTTGATGCCCTGCCAGAGTATGAAATAAAAGCTTTCTAGAGTAAAGAAAGAATAAGCTCTCTTGGTCAATTTTTTTAACTGAGTATTTTTTTATCAGCCCTTTTCATTTTAATAAATGTGAATGGAGTTTGTGGTTTTTTAGTCTTGAGCATAAACTGTTGAGGTGAAGATTTGCTCTCCATGTGGGCCGAATTAGCTTTACCATAAAACTATGGACTGCGTCCTTAACCCAACCAGTTGTCTTGCACGTGGGTGCTCTTTGATGTAAGTGTGAGTGGACAGAAGTTGTGGATGGATCAGCATAAATCCATATCTTAATGGAAAAACAACTCATCAGACTGTGCCCTACTGCCATAGCATCGCCTTCGTACCCAGAAGCCAGCCAGCATCATCCTCAGTAAGGAGTGACTACAGAACTTTGACCATAATTGTGTGAATCTGAATTATAAATAATGAAATCATAAATACTGGAAAATAATCTTTAAAAAATAGTCCTCAGGGGCATTAATTCTTGTTTAAAAAAAATAAAGTTAGGAAAGGCTTATTGGGTATATAATATAAATATAGTCTTTGAATGATCCTAATTTAACAACTAGTGCGGTGTTTTCCATGGGTACCATCAATCAAAGATTTTAGAGATCCAGAGATAACTAACTCCTCATTAATATCTATTGATTGCTTACATGTTAAGATCATCTTTATCACAAGGAGTGTGCTTGGGTTGTATTCATTTCTACATTCCACTGGGGTTAAAATTCTCTTACGTTGAGAAGTGCTAACTTATAGAGCTTAGAAAAGCTGAAATCCTTGGGGTGAGATGAAAATTTTAATTGGAAATTAAACATAGATCCTGTCAGTGTGTAATGTATAGATAGTCCTGCTATTCTCTCTTTTAGATTCCCCTAGGTGGCTAACATGACATTATTTTGAACCATTTAAAAGGTTAACCATTTGTTTCCCAGTAGTAATTCATTTAGCTTAAGTATATTTTTAAGTTGACTTGCACTAGAGAATTTTATATGATATAATAAAAAACATTTCACTTTTTAAAACCAACTAAACACATAACTATTAAGTCTGTATTTACTGTGGCAGTTGTTTTTGGTTGTCATCCTGTTCTTTTCTGTATTAACTTCTAGTTGAATAATTTCTGCTAAGTGTTTAAAATTTATGTTTATATACATTTTAGATCCTTTTTCTTTTGTTCTTTATTCTTATAATTAAAATTTTTCTTTAAACCTTTTAATGTCTGAGATACCTGCACTTAGCTGTGTAGAAAATAATTTTCTTGGTACAAGGGTTATTTTCCTTACCCCACTGGCCCTATTCTAACTGTTCTGTTTAGTTCTTTCATATCCTTTCACTGACCTTTGATGATGTTACAAATTCAGGTATTTGTTCTATTTAGGTAACAGTTGGGTTAAACAAAAGGGGAGTAAGTTGATTTAGAAAGAATTTTTAATGAGATGGATATAAAAGTTATACTTCTGTAATTTAGGTCATGAAATGCTTATGGTGCAAATTGCATTTTGTATTTCATTACTCATGACACCTTTGTAGGTTATATAAGTAATTGTAATCTGCTTTGCTGCTGAGATAGATTAAATAATGTGAGCAGGTTTTCATCAATGTGAGACCCAGAATTAGAATTCAGGATGCTTCTTTACGTAGGTTACACCTTTTAGAATAAGTCCTAGAAAAAAAGGAATTTAAAAATATCCCCTGCAAACATAAATAAACTATAGATGCGATAGTAAACTGGTTTAAAGTAATTAGTGGAAACAAGGCTTGTTTGATAAAACTTGATAATAGTATTCTGGGGGATTTAAGATTCCATTTTTCCCAGTTTTTAGAGAGGCTTTTAGCTTCATTTTTGTACCTTTCTCCCAGTTTTGTTTCTGAGCAACACTAAAAGGTGGTTAAAGGTTCCAAAGTTCTGCTGTCCAATATAGTAGTTACTAGCCACATGTGGCTATTGAATTAAAATGAAGAATCATTTTCTTACTGAAACATATATTTCAGTAACCTATCAATGCAAAGTTCTTTTGGACAGTACTACTCTAAGAGCTGTGGTGGTTTATGAGAGTTTTAATACTAATAAACATTTGGTCTAGCTATTGAATATTACTGCTTTGGAGATTATAGTTGGCTTTTTATATATTATATTACATAGTCCAATACAGTTGGCTTTTTATATATTATATTACATAGTCCAAGTTGTGAAAATCTGGAAATAGGCATTTTAATGTAAACTCTCTTGAGCATCTTTAAGAGAGTAAGATAATCTAGATAATTCTATTTTGAATTTATTTCCTTACATCGAAAATAATTTGAATATATATAGCCAAATTGCTAATAAATTAATAAAGTTTTGACATGAACTTGCAGCTCCCTTGATAAGCCTGTTGAAATATTAATGGTGTTATACTGTCTTGGGAAATAAACTCATTGTAATTGTATCTAAAGTAAAGGTATAATAAACTCCAAGGTTATTATATTAAAACACCTTACAGAATGAGAGAGATGTGTATTTAACATGAAATATGACTGAAATTTGACAGAAATTTCATCCTGGGTATAAATGAGAGACATTTAGGTTACTGGCTTCTCAATAGAGGCCAAAAGAGAAAAAATATGACAAGAAAAAGTCTTTAGAATGATGAATTCACAGATAGGTATATTCATTTGGATTCCAATTAGAACAAACTTAGTTTTGTTCTAGAAAAGTTGGGAGTTTTGAGAGCCAATACATTTTTAAAAATCAATTTTAGTGATACATATTAATAAAGCATAAATTTCATCCAAAGTGTACAATCAATGGCCAATACATTTTTATGGCAGATTTATAGTGGGAGATGAGGGATCAGGGGTTAGTTGGTGGATAGGCATGTTTTCCCCAGCATCTCGTCAGATTTTACACTTGGCACCTTAATACTTAGCTTTATAGACATCTATGAAACCAAAAATAATTCTGGCAAGGTAAATGAGATGGTACTGGAGATATATTTGATGGGCCTTCAAAAATTACATTGATTTCCTCCCTGACAAATTTAGGAAACATCTTAAGGTAGGCCAAGGCAATGTAAATTTTGGCCTGAAAGTCTGGGTTCCCATTTAAAGTTCCAGAAGTGGAACAGAATTACAACAGAAGTGAAAAATGAACATATAGAAATTTTTTTAGTGTTTCAGACAGACTTAGATTAACTATTTCTTATAATCCCCAGAAATAGTCCCAATTTGTGTGGATAATTTACTAAGTTGACTAAGAAATTAAGATCTTTCATTTAAGAGGTCTGAAAACAGTCTAATAAACAATTATACAATGAATTCAGTTTAATTTTGCCTTCATTCTTAGAAGGCAATACATAAGAACCTACACTTTTTTTTTTTCCCCTGGAAGAAAACTTGATTTAGCTAAAGGAATATTATTAGATGATTCAGCAAGATTACGAAGAATGACGGACTGATGAGGGCTTCTGAAGGTAGGGATAGTAAGATGAGTGAATCCCTAGGCATGAGATAGAATTGCACTTTTTTTTTTTTTTTAGTTAGGCCAGTAAAAGGATTTATTGAGAAATGAGAGAAAAGAAAAGAAGTACACACCCAAGATGTGGATGCAGGCTCCTCCAGGCAAAGGGAGCTACAATTATTCTTTCAGTCATATAGGCTTCTATATTATATTGCTGCTCTTTAAAGGAGAAGTATTTCATATACAACAGTCTAGTACAGCTAGCCTCTACTTAGCTCTTTAAAAAAGAAAATGCTTAGTTGTTAATTTATTTTACTAGCTTCCTTCTATTTATCATATTCAAGTAGTACCTGAATTCATTCTTGTATGTGAAAACAGTAAATCCTTCTGTCAGATAAACATTTTCCAAAAAGATTTTCTCAGCTGAAATAGCTAGAAATTACTAACGGGTTAAAGGGTGTTAGAAGAGAAAGATCAAGGATTAGTGAGTTGATAAAAACCACATTGAGCTCTTAATTTTAGAATAATTTGATGAATTTTTCCTTTTGTGGTTGGGCCTTCCACATATCATAAAAATTGGGGAATTTGATCTAAAATTACTTCCAAGAATTTTCCTCAACATTATGAAACATTTTAAAAAGTAAAAACAAAAAATTACCTCTGTTTAGCTTAAGCTTTTAAAAGGCAGCATATACGCTCTTTAAAGGGAAGACCTAAGACCTTTCAAATGCACTTATCAGTTTTAATATTATGTACTTCAACAGAAATATTTTAACTTGTCAGGAAGATATGTAAACTGAAAACCAAAGATTCAGTTGATTTATATACTGAATATATACTTGGAAGAAATTGGGTTC
The DNA here is from genome assembly GCA_029593785.1 of Cabassous unicinctus. NCBI lineage: Eukaryota > Metazoa > Chordata > Mammalia > Cingulata > Chlamyphoridae > Cabassous > Cabassous unicinctus. The sequence goes on along the minus strand of JAQZBX010011019.1, from coordinate 14,996 downwards.
TTAAGATAAAACTACAGCCATGTACAACTACAAGAAGGTGAAAAGATGTGCTGCTGAGTAAATGAGATGATTGCCATGATAATGGTTTTTTTGTACTTGCTCTTTGAGAACTTAGTTATAGCTTCTGACAGTTATGCTGTAAAGGGTACAATGAAAAATGCTGATGAGTATAAATTGTTCAAAAAATTCTTCGTTTACTATAAATTACTTTTTGTTAGTGAAGTCTAGAGATTTTTTTAAGTTCTTTAAAAATCATTCAGAGAACTTTGGGTTGGGTTCTACTCCTGCTTCTAATACTTAGTAACCTTAATCTTCGTATACTTTCCAAGGTTGCTTTACCTGAGTCTTTGCCTACTTTATAAGGTTATTAATATATGAGACTATTGTTTTTGGTATGTAGCAACTAAAGATTTATGAGCACTTTTCAGAATTTGGGGAGCCTGTGGTAATTTGAGATAATTATCTATGTTTTCTTTCTTAGCCTGTGGACATCTCTACAGCAATGAGCGAGCGGGCACTTGCTCAGAAAAGACTCAGTGAGAATGCATTTGATCTTGAAGCCATGAGTATGTTAAATCGAGCTCAGGAACGGGTATGTAGCAATTTATGTCTAAATGAGAATTTTACTGAGCACATGGTTGAGTGTGATATAAGAAAAATCTCTGACTTAAAATGAAGGTTCTTATCTAGAAAAGCCAAGGAAAGAAATCATTTATCTTAATTAGGCAGCCTATTTTAAATCAAAGCTATTGGAACCTGCCTGATCATCCATTCAGTAATGTTTATTGTGTACTATGTGGCAGGAACTGTTTTCTTGAGGAAAAAATAATAGAAAAAATTCCCTGCTCTCATGGAGCTTACAGTCCAGTTTAAAAGATAGCTAATACATATATTAACTCATTCCATGCCCACAACCACCTGAGAAAGGTATAGGTAGTTTTATTAGTTCCCATTTTCCAACTGAGAAATCTGTGGTAAAGACTGGTTATATTATGCCCAAGGCCACACAACTGGTAAGTGGGATTCAAACCCAGGCAGTCTGAATCCAGAGTCTGTGCCTTTAATAATAGGTTTTCCACTTTTTCTTTTTCTATGGTAAATCTATGTATAAACAAATACATGCTCTAATAAAAGCTGTTTTATGTATTTGGACAATTTCCTGTATTCATTTCTTTTTAAGCAGGTCTTGAATTTATTCTGGATTTATAATACTTCCAAGAATGTAATTAATTAAAAACCCAGACTGTCATGATCTTTATTAGAATGCATTTGTGTGAGTTAGTTAAGAAGAGGTGGAGTGAGGCAGATGTAGCCCAGTGGTTTGTGCGCCTGCTTCCCATGTACGAGGTCCTGGATTCAATCCCTGGTACTGCCTAAAAAAGGTGGGGGAGGGGGGTTTCTTTTGCTGTTATTAGCTCTTTTCAACATGTTTTTTCATGTTTCAAATATTTCTTTAAGGTTTAAAGAAATTTGAGTCTTGTTTATCTTTTGAGGCTACATTTCTCCTGCATGTGTGCGATACTTTGAAGAATGAGAATCATAGCTGTGCCTTTTACTTGTTAGAGATACATTTCAGATCTTGTTATTAATGGGATTCACTGCATGTTATCAGACTGCTTCTTTGGAAGATTTAGGAAAACATTTAATTTTAAATATACATAAATTCATTCAACCTTTTTAGGACCTAACCATTTCATTTAGTAAATTAAATTATCACCAGTGGCATTTTAACTAGATGAGTGATGTTACTTAATTGAGGCTTCTTGCTTTTTCTTCAGATTGATGCCTGGGCTCAGCTGAACTCTATTCCTGGCCAGTTCACAGGAAGTACTGGAGTACAGGTTCTGACGCAAGAACAGTTGGCCAATACTGGTGCCCAAGCCTGGATTAAAAAGGTATACAATATATGCACATACAAAAGTGTCGAAAGTTAAAAATTTTAAGGAAGTGTTTTATTAAAAATGCATGAAGGGAGCGGATGTGGCTCAAGTGGTTGAGCTCCTGCCTCCCACATGGGAGGTCCCAGGTTCGGTTCCCAGTGCTTCCTGAAAAAACAAGAACAACAAACAAAACAAATGAAAAAAAAAAAAAAACAACAACTCAGGGAAGCCCATGTGGCTCAGAGGTTGAGTGTTGGTTTCCCACATATGAGGTCCTGGGTTCAATCTCTGTACCTCCTTTTTAAAAAAAAAAAATGCATGAGGAGGCCAATGAGTAATGGAAGTTTATGAGTAAATTTGATATGTGTATATGCTCCAAGATGGACACTGAAGATGGACCTGACTCATGAGACAATGGCAATTGTATAAATATGGCACAAGCGCCACCCAGTTTATATTCTTAGGTTATTTTTATTGCTGCTGCTGGTTTTAGTGGTTGGGTATTTTTGTGTTTTTTTTTAACTGTTATTTGAATGCCAACAGCGTATCAGGTGCTGTTCAGAATATTCTACAGTTCCTGTTTGGCTACTAATCTAATAATTTCAAAGCAGTGGCTCTCTCAATATTTCCTCATCATGGGGTACTTTATTACAGGTGTATTTTTGGTGGGTCTACCCCCAAGAGCCCTTTACCATCTTTTTCCATTCCTTATTCCTTTATCCTTCTTGCCTCTTCCTTAGTGCCTGCACCCTACTGTAAGATCCCTTGACCTCTATTCCTCACCCCTCTTGTGACCTCCAGCCCCAAGTCCCCATGGTTGTCAGTTGTTGGTTATAGAAAGGGTTGGGATGCCCTGGTAATTAGCACTGCATGTGGCAATTTTGCCATGGGACTGGAAAGTGAGGTGAGGATGGCTGGAGCATGGGGTGGGTGATGTTAAAGGGTGGTGAAGGGGATGGGATGGGGATGGAGAATGCTATTTGTGGACCATCATTTAGGCCCTGGTGGCCTTTGGTGATCCACAGGCTCAATTTGAGAACCACTGATCTCCTGGGGAAAAAAAAGCAGGATCTGTAAGACCTAAAATCAAGGGAGAGGATGGACACTTGATGCTGTGAAGATGTAGGTGCACCTGTTTTCAGATTTCCTGCAGATAAGACTTACGACCTCTACCTACGGCTGCCTCATTGTTGGGGGAGTCTTAGGTGGTTAAGAAGGGCTTTTTTTTTTTTCTGAAGTAATGCATTCTGGTGAAGGAATGTGCCTTGGTTGGATGGGTGATGGGAAATTTGTTTCAGGAGTACTGGCTGCATAGTGCTGAAACTGGGAGGCTGCACGATCTAATGGATTGGGAAGGTTTCTTTATCCTGCTGTACTCCTGACTCCTTGTGTGATCGTGGGCAAGTAATTCTTTGGAATTTCAGTCTCCAGGTGTTAAATGGAGACAGTCTGAACTGCCTTAGAGGGTGGTAATGAATAATGTGATAGGAACTGAATTGCCTACCTATAGAGAGTGCCAGTGACTGAGCTGAACTTAAAAACAAAAAACAAAACCAAACCTAGATATTGGTTGCTTTGGATGTTTTAATCTCATAACAATTATTTCAATTTTGATAGCTTTATCTGTTGATCCTCTTAACAAAATTAATATAAAATACAATATAACCTTACTTTGCCTGCCATTTTCTTTAAAAAAAATAGTTGCACTAATATGTGTACAGTGAGTACATGGCTAGAGTCATGAAAAAAATTACAATTTATGTACTTTACAGGAGGTTGTGCTGGAAAAAAGAGGATGAGAAGCTAACTTTGAATTTTGGATTAATTTTTGGACTAATTTTTTGTATAATCTAAAATTTCAGCGTGATTCATATATTTGAAAATGACTCATTTCAGTGGGAAGAATTACATTTAACACTTCTAATTCTTTAATGCAGTTCAATATTTTAGGAACTTACACTTGAAGTTATAAGGGTGTTTAACCTTAACCTTTAGCCATATAATTAAGATAAACAGTCATGTACATTGCTAGATAGGAATTTCTGAATGTTTCATTGCAAAATTTTAGCCTTCATCTGTATAATGAAGTGCCAATTCTTAATGCTTTTGTATACTTACAAGTATCTTCATGTTATTAATGGAAATGTTTTAAAAGTGAATCTCGCACCAATTCAATTGGCTCCCTTTAAAATTTACTATAAAATAATTTTTGTTTGTATTTTCAGTATTTCAGGCACTTCACAGTTATAATTTAAATTTAGTCATATGTAGGACCTTTATAAAGATTTTGTAAATATACTTTGGGAAATAAATTATTTTGTGAAATTACCATGAGATAAAATAGATGTGTTCATCAGACCAAATTCTAAATAATAGCAGAAAGCAGTGCTTCCGGGAAAACTTTCCTTTATACAGAATGAATAAGGAATATTTGCAGGTGTTCTCAATTAGGGAAGGAACATTTATGGAAATAGGCTGGAATATTCAGAAAAATCATTAGGCAACTGAAAATTTAAGTGTAACATAGTTGTCAAATAGTACAAATGCTGTCTACTTATTAAATGTTTTGTTTGGAAACGCTGTTTATATGCTCATTTGACTTTTCTGGCCTTGGTAGATAAGAGCATTCTCCATGTTCTTTTAAAATTAGTTGTGGTGTACTCTTAAATGAAAATGAAAGAAAACTTTATATATGTTCTCATTCATCGTAACACATAGTTAAGAACATTTTATTTTCTGGAATGAAATGATTTGGATATAACACAATAAATGTTGACTCCTGTAGTCTTAATAGAGATTAGTCACCTTTCTTGTGAACTGCATACACACTGGGGTAAAGAAGCAGTTGCAGATATTAAAGAATGCAAAACAAATTTGAAAACTTGGGTTATATGGGGATTTGTATTGTACTCTGCACAGTTGCCCTTTTTTTTAGGAGTGTTTCCTGGAAAAGAGGGGCGGATGAACTTGGAAGTAAGTAAGGTGTGTAGCATCAAGGCAGTTGATACCCAAGCATCAGCTAATTTTTCTCTTTATACATCTACACTGCATGGCCTGCACCAAATAAAGGAACTGAACCAGGGGTATGTTTTTACCTCCACAGCTGCCTCCTTCCATCAGAGCACCTTGTTGAACTTAATGTCTGATCACACAGTATTGACATATTTTCTCCCAGCAAGTAATTAAAAGCTGGGAAGGAAATAAGATTATACAGTTTTACTACTCTGTAAAATAAGATTTTTTTTTTTTTACACATTTAGTAATAATTTATCAGTACAGGATGTGATAATGCATACTATTTTTAGAACTACCAAAATTTTGTCTCCATTTGTTAATGACTTTTTGCAATATATTTGCTAGAAAGTGTAAACCTAAAATTTAAAAACAAGGGGAAATAAAGCATGATTGGAGATGTATGTAAAATATATATTTTTAATAACCATAAAGATCAACAGTAGAATTCAAGAATAGATGCCCTTTAAAAGGATGCATCAAATATTTCTTAATGTGTGAAAATACACTGTTGATCATGGTAATATATGTAACTGTACATCTTTTGACATTAAGTGGTTTGTTGCTTTGATGGAAATTATGGTTCAGTGGGTTGGATACAAGAGAGATGACTGTTCACAGAATAACCTGTGAACTTTCACCCCTCTATATGGAAACTTGTTTCAGGGCCAAATCCTTGTAGCTGTCTTCTTGCCCCGGTCAGTGCCAGCCCTACTATTCACAACACTGCTGCTACCGAGGCCTAGGTATGTAAACATTTAAGGAGTTTTTTAAAAATCTTTTAACATCAATCTAGGTTTTAAAAGAATTCAAATTCAGTTTGTTATACTTATAGGGATCTTATGTGATTGTCTTGTATTTATTCAGTAGATATGCACTGTATATGTTTGTTTTAAAGTTATTGTTTTTTGCTTCGTAGGGCTAAAATATTTATCTTGCTTTATGATAGAATGGGGAAGAAAACTTTGGATGACAACAGTATGCTTCTTCAGTGTCCAAACTATTTCTAAATGATTTCTGGGCTTTATTCATTAACTAGGTACACGTGGGACAATTTAATATTACTGAATGTTTTAACGTTGCCTTCTTTTTTATTTTGCAAGCTAAGAAGAGATACCAGTGCACCTAAAATAGTGGACGAAAACAGGAGTGCTCTAATTTTTTTGGAGGGGGGAATAAGGGCCACTGTTTTAAAACTGCCATTTACTTGCTTTAATTTCAATTTCAAAACAAATGCCATGTTAATGTAAAAATATTTAGAACATACAAACTACCATGTATAGAAATACAGAAGCATTTAAATTTTATTGCTATAATAATTAACAGATCTAGGAGTAAAATAAGGTATTTTTTTTTTTTAGAAATTTACCAGTGAGTTTATAATCAAATTCTAACTGTAAAATGGGGACATTTTACCTTTTTTTGGATAGGATCAGTTCTTAAGAGCAGCCCCGGTAACTGGAGGAATGGGAGCCGTTTTGATGAGAAAAATGGGCTGGAGAGAAGGAGAAGGATTAGGAAAAAACAAAGAAGGAAATAAAGAACCTATTCTAGTTGATTTTAAGACAGACCGAAAAGGTAAGGCTTTTTTTTGAATGTTTATTACATCTCCTTTATAACATTCTTTTGATCTCCGTGATACTGAACTGGAGGCAGGTCTTATGGTATATGCACAACTATTTGTTAGAAAGAAGTTTAACCCTTTCCACATATAGCAGCTTATTTTTATATAATAATTTGAGATTTTGGAAAGGCAACTTAATGTCTATTACTAGATATAATGGAAATATGCATACATCTTTATATTGTCTTGTGTTAAAGCATCTTGGAACGCTTATCACTGCCTGTATTTTGCTACTGTCTTCATATATCTGGAGTTCTGTAGCCTGAGTTGCTAAGTATTAAGTACATACTTTGTACCTGCAGATACCAGCTAATTGGTATCTTTTAAGTCATTCTTCACCTGGAACAATATCCTTCAACTAAGCAGAATCACAGGGGGCTGCCAGCCAGTGTGATTTAAGCTTGATTTTTAAAACTGAAATCCCCCCTCCCCTTCCTGGTCTTTGTATTCAAATAGATAGTAACATTGAAGTAATACAATTACATTAATTTGTCTTAATGAATGTGGAAATGGACTGGCCCTGCAGCAAAATATTTAATACGTTTTACATCAGAATTACTACACTGTCATCTACTTAGAATACTGTAAATTAGAGGGAATTATAATCGTGTACATAAAAGATGATCCTCAAAAACAGACTGGAAGTAATGTAAGAATCATTCCATAATGTAGCCTTAAGAATTGAATGCTTTTGATCAAATTAGAAAAGGACATTAATTGTACTGATGTCACATTGACATACTACTTACAGAAGTTGAATAGATTCTTAAAGGTAAACAGGGTATTGCATCAGGAGCAGTGGTTTATCATAAGGAAAGAGCCAGGGATGCACTATGGAGTGTTATCCTTGGCATTGTGCAACCATGGCCTGGGTGAAAATTCTCAGATTACAGGACATTCCTAGGACAGGTTTGGGAAGACGTAGTAGTATGGTCTTAGCAAAGGAGTGGTTGAAGAATTCTCCTTAGTATTTATGGAAGTTGGGGAAGGAACAGAAATTTCCTTTTCCTGTGGAAAAGGGAGGTTATGCAGAGAGATTTGTTTTATGTTTTTAGAACATCTTGTTTCTAAGAAAGGGATTATTTGCTGGGGAAAAAGGAGACCAGTTTATCTGTAGAGAATAGCCTTTCTCACATTTTTTGGTGGCTTAAAATCCACCTCTTCTGGAACATGTTTCTTCACTGAGTTTCATTTTTTGAAGGATAAGAAAACTAGAAATCATTTGCATTGCATAGTCACTACTTTCTAAACAGACCTGGAGATGTTGAGAATTATGGCACTTAATTTGTATATGTAGTCATATATTCTCGTGCTTTCTGAAAATTGGTTTTTATAACAACATATATGAATAGAAAGTATAGATTTATATATTGAAACATAGGAAAAGTTAAGGTTGATTTGGAAATCAAGTCTAGTAGGAGTTGGTTGGATATTTAAAGGCATGGATTGATATTCAGGTTTGTACAGAGTGAGAGTCATTACGTTAAAATTTAAAATGGAAATTTATTGTGAACACTTTTTATTTGAAGGTCTTGTTGCAGTAGGAGAAAGAGCACAAAAGAGATCTGGAAATTTCTCAGCTGCAATGAAGGATCTGTCAGGTGAGAACACACTTTTGAATTTCCTCTTGCCCCATCCCCCACCTTGAGTTCATAATTTGTAGCAAAAGATGGTGGAAATAATTTATAACTAGTTATTTCTTCTTTGCAGGCAAACATCCTGTGTCTGCCTTGATGGAAATCTGTAATAAGAGAAGGTGGCAACCACCTGAATTTCTCTTGGTCCATGATAGTGGCCCTGATCATCGCAAACATTTTCTCTTTAGGGTAAATATGAATTTCTGCATTAATTATATACATTTATTAATTTGGTGACAATGTTAGGGGGTGAGGGGTAAGCATTATATATCACAGGATTAATTTATGCTGAGTGGGTTGGGGATTTGCTTAGGTGTGGGTAGAATAATGGGGTTTCTTACCATCGAAGAGTGCTTTGATATTATCTTTGAAAATACTCTTAAATGCTGAAGGGAAAAGATACGAGGAAAATTAGTAATTTGTTATTTTCTAGTTGAACACTGGGGAATTAAGTTACTAGTTATTTCCATTGGGCATTTTCCAGATTTGGAGACCTGCTTTCAATTTGTAGTCCCTTTTCTCAAATGATTTTCTTTTTCTGGGTTGAGATTAATTTTAGTTACATATTATGGGTTTTATATTTTTATAAGTTATTTTTTTAGCATTTAGTAAAAAAAAAAAATACAAAGCTAATAAATATTAAAGTTTGATGCTGTTCTTATTGTATGTTTTTCTTGAATAGGTATTGAGAAATGGAAGCCCTTACCAGCCCAATTGTATGTTTTTCTTGAATAGGTATTGATAAATGGAAGCGCTTACCAGCCCAGCTTTGCCAGCCCTAATAAGAAGCATGCTAAAGCCACAGCAGCTACTGTGGTTCTTCAAGCAATGGGCCTTGTACCAAAGGACCTCATGGCTAATGCCACTTGCTTCAGGAGTGCCTCACGTAGATAGATTGAGGTTTTATATTAATCATTTCAGAATTTTACTCTGCATCAAAATGTATTTCCTCTATAATGTTGTAAATATTTGGCAATTTAAGACATTGTGTAAAAAAAGCAAGCTGTACAAACATCTCCAGGCTTTGATTTTTGTACCATGGAAATTGTATTTAACCATACAGGGTTTTGGTATGTTTATATTGTTTACCTTAGTGATGTATTTGTTTAAGTGGCTAACATCCAAACAATTGATTGTTTGAAGGCATCAGTAATCTTCAGTGTGGAATGTTAAATAACGCTTTTATACTGTATTTTGTACTATGATGTAACTCCCCTTCCTTATGGCTAGGCTGCTGTAACACTTGCCTGTAATCCGTGAAGGGCTGTGCACCTTGTACTATTTCACAATGGGTTCTGCTGGACAGATACTGGGCCAGTGTTATTGAGGTAATCAAGCAAGATCTGTTCCACAGGCTAATGCCACCATCTCCCCTTAAAATTTTGTAGAAGTTATAAAAAGAAAGTGGTATGTTGTATGATGATCAGCACCAAGTCCTGCATTCCTGTAAAAGCCATTTGGGCCATAAGAAGGGAGTCAAAATGAAGTCTGACTAGAATTCTACTGCAGAGGCCAAGTACATTTAGTAAGGCATTGAGTTGTGATATAGTTTTACTTTGATGTGCATTTCGAATTTCAGCTACACCTAGATAGACTTAAAATAATTAAAATGCTGTAACCAACTTTAATAAAATTGGCACCCAGCCACTATTTTGTTGACTATGAGAAAGTTTAAGTTCATGTTAATTTTTAGGGTCTATAGAATATTTCATGTGTATTACAGTGGTATTCATATGCTATGTCTCTAAACTTTATTTTCAAAAGCTTAAGGCCCAAATACAAACTTCTCTGGAATAAATGTGGTGTTTTATTTTCTGGATTATAAAGTGAACACTTCTTCACTAAATACTTACTTCTTTATCCAGTACTTGATTTCTAAGCGCTTTTATTTAATTTGAATTATATACACATGCACTCAATTACCGACAATAGCACATTAATACTATTTTGCCATGCCAGCTGAGCATACAACTCTTAACACTATATGGAATACAAAATACCTTTTTCTCTGGGTTAACAAGCATTAAAAAAAAAAATTGGTATATTTGAGATGAGAAATTTTAAATAGGTAGAAAAGCTGAGGTAGAGGCATCAACAATCAGCTCAGTAGATACGTCTACATGTTTTGTAGTTTTAAAAATAACTCATTAGTCTTAATTGCCCTGATAGGTCTGGTCACAATTCCATGAGAAACTGCAACAGACTTAAGCTTCAATTTCCCATTTGCAAGAAAACACATTCACTCCATTTTCTACTCAGTTTATACTTAGGTTGCTGGGATCTAGTTATCTGAGGTAGTTAAAAGAAAAAAGCTATCTCCAATAGAAAATGTTGATTTAAAAACTTGCTCAATGCAAATAATAAAAGCTAACATAAAAAGCTAATGTTTACAAACATCATGAATATTTCTATTCCTTTTAACTTCAAAAATGAATTTTAAAGCCAAAGGTAAAAGAATCTTGAATTTCCTTGTTAGAAGGCTTTTTTTCCTCAAAGATTCCGTTTAGGCTTACTTTGTTCATGATCTCCAATTATAAATGTAGTCATTCATTTCCACATGCCGTAAAGATGATTTCCCCAGTAATGGTATTTGAGTAAGTTGGTCCAGAGTCTTGGGATGCAACCCACAGTTAGCAAGCTCCTTAAGAACAATCTCCTGCGGAAATTTAAATCCAAGTCAGTAAAAAGCATATCAGCCTTTAAATAATGTCAGGGCTTTTAATTACCACAGGGACTTGGATAAATAAATGGCTCACTCATGTTTATAAATGTATCAATAGGTGTTGATCCCCAAGAATTTTCAAATAGTCACAGAGCACTAAAATATTAATGTTGGCTACTTTTACAAGTCTGGCTAGTTGATATAAGGCAGTTTTGTTTTATTTTTAAAGGCCTTAATTCTTTATTATAACCCCTCCAAATAAAAAACCTAAATATGTTAAAAATTAAAGTCAAATATAGTTAATTAAAACACTCATATTGAACTGACTTAAAAGTCAGTTTCCTTTAAATAAAACATAAAAAGGAGTCAAGCACAATTTAAGTTCACAAAAACAACACACATATTAGCTTTTTTTGGTAATTCATAATTGTTAACTACAGTTCGATAACTTGGAACACAAGTTTGGCTCCATCATAAATCAGTATTATTTCCTCCAGTTACTTCGAGGCAACTCAACGTGATTAGAGCTGTTAAAAAAACAAGTACTACCGCTAAAACAATCTGTTTATAGTTGTCTATTTACCTTAACCAGTACGTTGTCCATTGGTGGGTGGATATTAAATACAGCAGTTGGCTCATGAGTATGCAATCCTGAAGAAAAAGATCCACTCTGTGAAGATTTGAGTAGCGTCGTCACAGAATATAGAGTATGAGGCATGACAGGCCCTGTAATCTCCAAACTAAATTGATCCTTGTATCCAGAATGAACTTGTGTCTTCACATTTACACTTCGTGCCTTCATAAAATAGAAAAGAAAATATGACCACAATTTCACAAAATATTGTCACTATTTTTGACTCCTAGCTAAACAGGTTTTCCTCTAATAATCAAGGAATAAAAGTAGTTCTTAAGACATCAAAAACAATGCTACATGAGTAAAATGGTCAGTAAATTTTTCAAAATTTCTAGCATATTCTACTCCAAATCATGAACTTGTAAATTTATATTCTAGATAATTTTTTTCATATAATACCTTCTGATTTAATAGTTTCAATGTATAAAGTTGGGAAAAGCAAAAAAAAAACCCACCACCATTTTATTGCTTTTACTATTTAAATGTATAATTTTTTTCAACAATATGGCCATATGGTTTATTTTTCATTTATCCAGTCATTTTTCAAATCTATTATAATTTAACTGACATACCACTTTTGACTATGTTCTTTCCTTGAAAAAAAAATGAAACAAAATGAGATTAAGCAAAAAAGGAAATTAACACCAAAATACTTTTGTTGCCCATTATACTTATTTGATAAAGAAAATTATTCTCATGTAATTGAGCTTATTTAATACAAAGGAATTTTTTTCCTGGGAGGAAAGCAAGAACAACAAAATATGTTCCAAGTAAAGAAACTAGAAGGGGTCTATTAAAAAATAATCAAGAATTTATCCTATCAAAGAAAGTAAAGTATTTAAAAGCTACATTATGGAGATTAGTGAATTGTAGAATTTCCTTTTTTCTTTTATTACCTTAAGCATTTGCATTGTGGCACCTCGAAAAGCTATAGGGGATAACAGTGTTGGTGGAAGTCCCGCCTGTGGACCAGAGGTAGCAACTAAACTTTTACAGTTGATCAAAAAATTGAGCAATGTAAAGGTGTTGATTCCTTTCACCAATACAACTGACTCAGGCCTGTGATCCATTTGTACTTCGTGTTTCTCTTTACGCCTGAAGATAACAATCAAGGAAACTGCATATGTAAATCCTATGCCAATGGGAAAAGGAGTTATCTTGCTTCTAAGTCACCTGGAAACTCTCTTCTCCATTACAAAAAGGAAAAGCTCTTGCCACACCACTCCTCACTACAAGAATTAACAGTATAAGGCATATAATTAGTTTTCCTCTCTAGTCAAGAACATGTTCTGTCCCCACTCCCCTTAACCAAAAAGGAATACTTTTAAAAAAAATGACTTATTGTTCATGGTTTAATGGTACTTAAGATTTATTTTTTATGTCATAATGGAGAATTTTAATATGATTTTAGGATTATAAGTCATAAAACTATATTAAATGGCTCACAAATTTAATTCTATAAAAATTAATTCTAATTAAATTAACAGCCACTGAAAGGATACAGCTTGAAAGACAGTATGTCTGGTTTTTTAATTTTGTCCTGCACACCCATCTCTTCTAGCCAGGAAAAACTTTCTTCTTCATCTTCATCACTGATTGCTTGCTCCCTAGGAAATTGCTATAGTTAGTTAGGTTCCCACTTCACCAAACTACTACAAAACTAACTGAGTCCATAAGTCATTGGATCATATAAAAGGTTATTGAAATTACATACTCCCCATGTCCCAAGCTTGTTCCAGATGCTTTCTTCTTATGGCCATTTTCTTTTATTAAAGGCAGAGAAAATTCAATACCTGCATGAGGAAGAACAAATGTAACTGAGTTTTCTTTAATACAATCTGGAAAGAAATACTTAAACTGGTATGCCCTATTTTTACAGAGTATAAAATCTGAAAACGCAAATTTTCACAATTCGTCTATTAAGGTGAGAGCTTCCACGATTTCTTGACAGCTGTCCACAACACACACACACATGCATATTCACATACATCCTTGAAACAAATGGTTCAGGAAACAATACATGCCCAGACTACATTTGATACTTTTTCATAAATTATATTCTACTTTATTTCACTTAAAAAACACAAGTGTTGGAAAGTGGATGTAGCTCAAGCGGCTGGGCTCCCATCTATCATATGGGAGGTCCAGGGTTCAATTCCTGGGACCTCCTGGTGAAGGCAAGCTGGCCCGTGCAGCGAGCTGGCCTGAGTGGAGAGCTGGCTCACACGGAGTGCTGGCCTGCACGGGACAGCTGGTCCACATGGATAGCTGGCGCAGCAACATGATGCAACAAAAAGAGACACAGAGGAAACACAATGAGTCGCAGCGGACTAGGGAGCTGAGGTGGCGCAAGAGATTGAGCACCTCTCCCCGACTCTGGAAGGTCCGAGGATCGGTTCCCGGTGCCGTCTAAAGAGAAGACAAGCAGACACAGAAGAACACAGCGAATGGACACAGCAGACAGTGAGCACAAAACAATGGTGTGTAAATAAATAAATAAAAAAAAACAACCACCCAAAAAACCAAAACACAAGTGTTCGCCAATGAGTAACAGATTTAAGGTATTAAATTTAAGCCCCATGGTAACTACAAAAAAAAAAATACCAGAGACTATACTCAGACAGCAATTAGAATACAGGTTGCCAGGGATGGGAATAGGCAAGAGGAATGAAAAGTTAATGCTTAACAGGTATAGGTTTGTTTGGGGAGATGGGAAAGTTTTAGTAATGGAAGGTGGTGAGGGTATGGCAACACAGTGAATGTGATTACTCCCACTGAATAGTATGCTTTGCTTGAGATGGAAAAGTTTATGTTGCCTATATGTTGTTCCCACAGGGGAAAAAAAAAAAAAAAGAATGAGCAACTGAAGAGGCAATGACAATTAAATGCAACGTTTGATCCTCTATGGGATTTAATAATGGAGGAGAAAAGGCCCAAAAGGGCATTTTTGGGCCATATGAAAAAATCGGAATATAGAATATAAGCTTTATATCAATGTTTAATTTCTTGAACTTGATAACTGCACTTAAGGTGGTTATGTAAGTGAAAGTGGCAGTATAAAGTGTTCAAGGAGCATGATGTATACAACCTACTCTCAAAGTGTTCAAAAAATAGATTGATAAGACAGATGGACAGATAGACAGACTGACAGAATGATACAGCGAATTAGCGAAATTTTAAAATTGACGGATCTGGGAAGCGGGTGTGGCTCAGTGGATACAGCCCCCGTTTACCATATGGGAGGCCCGGGTTCGCGTCCCAAGGCCTCCTTGTGAGGGCATGCCGGCCTGTGCGGAGGGCAGGCCGGCTCGCGCGGCGCCGTGGGCTGATGCGGCAGGACCTCACAGCAAGGGGGAGATAAGCAGACACAGAGAAGACACGCAGCGAATGGACACAGCAGCACAAGCAGCAAGGGGGGGGATAAATAAAATAAATAAAATAAATCTTTAAAAAAAAAAAAAAAAAAATTGACGGATCTGGGTATCTGGACAGTGGGATGGGACACAGGTATTCTGGAATTGTCTATATGAGATTTCTATTATTTTTG
>JAQZBX010011018.1:0-43423 GCA_029593785.1 Cabassous unicinctus | reverse complement strand
CAAGATAAAATGATGACTAGAGGACAACAAAAAATTACAAACCACACTGAGAAACAGGAAAACATGGACCAATCCAATGAGCAAACTAAAAACCAGGAACTGAAGCAGATCATTGAACAACTAATCGAAGATTTCCAAACAAATATCATGGACCAACTTAAAAAAGTGAAGGAAGAGATTAAGAATATAAAAAAGACACTTGGAGAACATACTGAAAAAATTGTAAACACTCCCCAAAAGATAATGGATATGATGGTGACCAATGGCACAATCCAAGAAATCAAAAAGATGCTGGATTCACATAGTAGCAGATTTGAACAGTCAGAAGAAAGAATTAGTGAAGTGGAAGACAATACATCTGAAATCAAACAGAAAGTAGAACAAATAGACAAAAGGTTAGAAAAAATCCAGCAGGGACTCAGGGAATTAACCGACAACACAAAATGCTCAAACATACGCATTATGGGCATCCCAGAAGGACAAGAGAAGGGAAAGGGAACAGAAGAAGTGTTGAGGAAATAATGGCTGAAAACTTCCTAACCCTATTGAGAGAGATGGATGTGCAGATCCAGGAAGCAAAGCGCACCCCAAACAGTATAAATCCCAACAGGCCAACTCCAAGACATATACTTGTCAAAATGTCCAATGCTCAAGACAAAGAGAAATTACTCAAGGCAGAAAGAGAAAAGAGAACCATCACATACAAGGGAAGCACAATAAGATTAAGTGCTGATTTCTCAGCTGAAAGCATGGAGGCAAGAAGACAGTGGAATGACATGGTCAAAATACTAAAAGAAAAAAAATTTCCAGCCACGAATTCTCAACCCAGCAAAACTGGCATTCAAAAATGTTGGAAGGTTTAAAATATTCACAGATAAACAGAAATTAAGAGAGTATATCAATAAGAAACCTGCACTTCAAAAAACACTAAAGGAAGTTCTACAAGTTGAAAGGAAAAAACAAGGGAGAGAGAGTTGGAGGAGAGTTTAAAAGCAGCTAACAAGACAAGAAATAAAAACAAAACAACACATGACATATATTTATCCAAAGAAAAATGGCTGAAGTAAGAAATTCATTACGAGTAATAACACTGAATGTTAATGGACTAAATTCACCTATCAAGAGACACAGATTGGCAGAATGGTTAAGGAAATATGATCCCTCTATATGCTGTCTACAAAAAACCCACCTTCGACCCAGGGATTCAAGGAGGCTTAAAGTGAATGGCTGGAAAATCATTTTACAAGCTAACAATAGCCAAAAACAGGCAGGAGAAGCTATTCTAATATCAGACAAAATAGACTTTAAATGCAAAACTATCATAAGAGACAAAGATGGACACTATATATTAGTAAAAGGGGTAATCTCTCAAGAAGAGAGGACAATCATAAACATTTATGCACCTAATCGGGGTGCCTCAAAATACATGAAGCAATCGCTGGAAAAACTAAGTGGAGAAACAAATGCCTCTACAATTATAGCAGGGGACTTTAACACACCATTATCATCATTAGACAGAACATGTAGACAGAGATTCACTAAAGAAACAAAGGCTTTCAACAATACATTAGAGGACCTGGACTTAATAGACATATACAGAACACTCCACCCAAATACAGCAGGATTTACATTCTTCTCGAGTGCACATGGAACATACTCCAAGATAGACCACATGCTAGGCCACAGAACAACTCTCAATGAATTCAGAAAGATTGAGATTATACAAAGTAATTTCTCAGAACACAACAGAATGATATTGGAAATCACTAAGGGCCAGAGAAACAGGTTAGGCACAAGGATATGGAAGTTAAACAACACACTTTTAGACAAACAGTGTGTCAAGGAGGAAATCTCAAAAGAAATCAGCAACTACCTTGAAACTAATGAAAATGACAACACAACATATCAAAACCTATGGGATGCAGCGAAAGCAGTCCTGAGAGGGAAGTTCATAGTCATAAATTCATATATTGAGAAAGAGCTAAAATTGAAGACCTAACTGCACACTTGGAGGAATTGGAAAAACAACAACAAACTTAACTAAAAGGAATCAATTTGAGCAGAACTAAATGAAATAGAGAATAAGAAAGCACTAGAAACAATAAACAAAATCAAAAGCTGTTTCTTTGAGAATATCCATAAAATTGGCAAACCTTTAGCCAGACTAACAAAGAAAAAGAGAGAAAAGATTCAAATACACAAAATAAGGAATGAGCAAGGGGATATCACTACTGACCCCACAGAAATAAAGAGTATCATAAGAGAATACTTTGAAAAATTAAATGCCAACACGAATGATAATTTAGAGGAAATGGACAAGTTTCTAGAAACTCACAAACAGCCTACATTGATGAAAGAAGTAATTGATGAACTCAACACTCCAATTACAAGTAAAGAAATAAACTCAGTAATCAAAAACCTCCCAACTAAGAAAAGCCTAGGAACAGATGGCTTCACAGCTGAATTCTACCAAACATTCCGAAAAGAGCTAACACCAATTCTGCTTAAGCTCTTCCAAAAAATAGAAGTAGAAGGAACATTGCCTAACTCATTCTACGATGCTAACATTACCCTAATACCAAAACTAAACAAAGATACCACAAGAAAGGAAAATTACAGAATAATTTCTCTAATGAATCTAGATGCTATAATCCTCAACAAAATACTTGTTAATCGCATTCAACAACACATCAAAAGGATTATACACCATGACCAAGTGGGTTTCATCCCCGGATTGCAAGGATGGTTCAAAATAAGAAAATCAATCAATGTAATACACCACATTAACAGATTGAAAGAAAAAAATCACATTATCCTCTCTATAAAGGCAGAAAAACATTTGAAAAAATGCTGCACTCTTTCCTGACAAAAATACTACAAAAGACAGGAATAGAAGGAAACTTTCTGAATATGATAAAGGGTATATATGGAAAACTGAAAGCCAACGTTATTTTCAATGGTGAAATCCTAAAAGCCTTTCCTCTCAGATCTGGAACAAGACAAGGATGCCCTCTACCACAACTTCTATTTAACATTGTCTTAGAAGTACTTGCCTGAGCACTGAGGCAAGAACAGGACATAAAAGGCATCCAGATTGGAAAGGAAGAAGTGAAAATTTCGTTATTTGCAGATGACATGATCTTATACATAGGAAGCCCTAAAAAATCTACAACAAAGCTTCTAGAACTTATAAATGACTTCAGTAATGTTGCAGGTTACAAGATCAATGCTCAAAAATCAGTAGCATTTCTGTACACCAATAACAAGCAATCTGAGGAGGAAATCAAGAAAAAAATATCATTTACAATAGTAACTAAAAGAATCAAATACCTAGGAATAAATTTAACTGAAGATGTAAAGGACTTATATACAGAAAACTACACAACATTGTTAAAGGAAATATAAGAAGACTTAAATAAATGGAAAAATATTCCCTGTTCATGGATAGGAAGACTAAACATCATCAAGATGTCTATCCTACCCAAACTAATCTACAGATTTAATGCAATCACAATAAAAATCAACACTGTATTTTTTAAGGAACTGGAAAAACTAACCACAAAATATATTTGGAGAGGTAAGAGGTCCCGAATTGCCAAAGACATATTGAAAAAGAAAAATGAAGTTGGAGGTACCACATTACCTGACTTTAAATCATACTACAAAGCTACAGTGATCAAAACTGCATGGTATTGGCACAAGGAAAACCTACTAACCAATGGAACCGAATTGAGAGTTCTGATATAGATCCTCGCATATACCGTCATCTGATATTCGACAAGGCCACCAAGCCCACTCAATTGGGTGAGAATGGCCTCTTTAACAAGTGGTGCTTGGAGAACTGGATATCCATATCCAAAAGTATGAGAGAAGAATACCATCTCACACCTTATACAAAAATCAACTCCAGATGGATCAAAGATCTAAATATAAGAGACAAAACCATAAAAACCTTGGAAGATAATGTAGCGAAGCATCTACAGGACCTTGTAATAGGAAATGGTTTCATGAACTTCACAGCCAAAGCATGAGCAGAAAGAGAAAAAATAGATAAATGGGATTTCAGCAAAATTAAAAACTTCTGCACCTCAAAGGATGTTATTAAGAAAATAAAAAGGCAGCCTACCCAATGGGAGAAAATATTTGGCAATCCTTTATCTGATAGGAGCCTAATATCCTGCATATATAAAGAAATCCTACATCTCGAAAATAAAAAGACAAACAACCCATTTAAAAAATGGGCAAGTAACCTGTAAAGACACTTCTCCAAGGATGAAATACAAATGGCTAAAAAGCACATGAAAAAATGCTCAACATCGCTAGCTATTAGGGAAATGCAAATCAAAACCACAATGAGATACCATCTTACTCCCATCAGAATGGCAGCTATCAAAAAAACAGCAGAATATAAGTGTTGGAGAGGATGTGGAGGAATAGGAACCCTCATCCACTGCTGGTGGGATTGTGGAATGGTCCAGCCACTGTGGAGAATAGTTTGGTGATTCCTCTGAAAACTAACAATAGATCTTCCATATGATCCATCAATTCCACTACTGGGTATATACCCAGAAGAACTGAAAGCAAAGACACGAACAGATATATGCACACCAATGTTCATAGCGGCATTGTTCACAATTGCCAAAAGTTGGAATCAACCACGGTGCCCATCAACAGATGAATGGATAAGCAAAATGTGCAACATACATACAATGGAATATTACTCAGCTGTTAGAAGGAATAAAGTGCTAACACATGGAATAACATGGATGAATCTTGAAGACTTTATGTTGAGTGAAGCAAGCCAGGCATTGAAGGAATAACAGTTTATGACCTCATTGATTTGAATGGAGGTAAGATAACAGTTTCTGAGAACCACTGACCGAAAAATAGGCTAACAAGGAAGAAAGACAGAAGGGTAGGCTGTGAGCCATCACCCATATGGACATTATCTATGGTAAATTGAAAGAGTATATTTACGTATTGAAGGATAGGACAGGTGGGTACAGATTTTACTGGGTTTGCTGGTGAAAGATTAACAGGTGGGTAGATTAGGAAGGACAGGTTAGAATAACCAGGACATGTAAATATGAATCTTGTCATCCCATGAGCCAAGACAGGGAAGAGTCATATGCCCCAGGAGGTGGGGAGGAAGAAACAGTAAAGATCAAATGGGGTATGTAGTGGTCATGGGAAATATTCTTCATTACCTTTCATTAATGGACACAGGAAATGGCAAATATCATCAAAAATTATTAAACTGTACAGTCTAAATTGTAAACTATACCGTAAACCACTGAAAAATTTTAGTTGATATATTTTACTATCTGTACAACAGTTATAACAATGATAACATCCATAAAAAAAAATAAAGGTTTTAATATGGGGTGGGGAAGGGGGAGGGAGGTTGGGTATGTGGGAGTCTCTAGTATTCCGTGTGTGACTTTGCTGTGACCTAAAACTTCTTTGAAAATTAAATTGAAATGTGGGAGACAGTGGGGAATGAGAGGGGGAAGGTGTCATGATACACTGGATATCTGATATTACAGTGATAAAAGGAAAAAAGAATAATTTCTTTTGAAAAAAGGATTTTTTTTTTGTTTTTTTTTTGTTTTTTTTTTCCCATTTTTTCAAATGTCCCAATCCACTAATTATATTTTATTTTTAGTGTAGTTTCCTTTTTTTTTTCTTCTGAGTATCCTTGTACTTATCTCTTGCATTTAAAATTGTCATTATTATTATTTTTTCCTATTAATTGTATTTTGTTATTATATTGGCTTCATATACGAGGAAGGTTTGGATCACAGAAAGGTTACAAGGGGGACTGCAGAGTATCATTGGTGGGGGGTGTCTGGGATGGGAGATTCATGGGAGTAAGTCCATCTGAATATACATGAAAGATATATAAAATTGTTCAAATGATCAAGGGATGGGGCATGGTCACGGTGGGTAGACAATTACTCAATTAATGAGGGAATCTGAATTCTGAATTCCCAGCCTGGAGAGTTCTGCTATATTCCCCAACGGTTCAGCAAACGTCCCCTGAGTGCAGAGGCAGTGTCTGGCAAAAGAGGATGGCCCAATGATAGGTTCTTGTTATTGAGGACTAGCCTTATGAGTATTTCCTCTTCTAATTGAAATTTAGCCTACTGTTATGGGGTGCCTAAGGGTTAGCACCTGAGAGCCTCCTTGTTCCTAAAATGTGGCCTCTCTCTAAGCCAAACTCAGCATTTGAATGCATTACCTTCCCCCCAACGTGGTACATGACTCCCGGGGATGAGCTTCCCTGGCAACGAGGGATTAATACCAATGCCAACTGGCAACATGATCGGAAAATGACCTTGTTAAAGGGGGGAAAAGGTAAAGAGAAATGAGTTCACGTGGCTAAGAGACTTCAAAGAGAGTTGGGAGTTCATCCCAGAGGTAACGCTTACGCACACCTCAGTACGATCTCATAGAACACCAAAGTGGATATCACCCCACACTGAGGGACCCCTGAGGGCTCTGGTGACACCCAGGTCCTATACAAGTGGGGATAGCCCCAGAGATTGATGCCTAATTATTGGGCTCTTCATTGGCATCTGTGTTCCTGAGAGTGACAGAGTTGTTCTCAAATAAGTCATCCCTGCACATGGTCCATCAGTCCCTTCTACTCAAACCTATATGTGATACAGGAGTTTTTAAGTGTACTTCCAGAGACTGTATCCTCTGGCCCACCTATGTGCCAGCTGTGCCTGGAATCTCGGTGGAGCTGCAACTCCTACCCTATTGCTTAATGAACTCATCCAAGTAACCTGGCGAGGAGACGACAATGGGCAACGGCCATCCCAGGGAATGGAGAGGGCCTGCAGCTGCAGGCAAGATAATCCCATCCACTGTATCCACGGGATATAAGCCCTCTCTTACGTGGAGGTGGAGTGGACATCACCATCCAAGTCCCCTCAGGATTGGGGGAGGAGCTATGGACTAGAGTGGACTTCGTGGTGTTCTGTTGTAGACATATTGTGATTCAAACAATGGAAGAAATTGTAACAGTGAAGTGGAGCCGGTGGCCATTGGAAATTTTGGGGGCAGGGAGAGGAGGGGCAGTTGAAATACAGGGGCATTTTTGGGAATTTGGGGGTTGTCCTGAGTGGCGTAGTGGCGACAGATGTAGGCCATTTTCCATCAGAATATACCATGCGGAACTGGGTGGGAGAGAGTGTGGTCTGTGATGTGAACTGTGGTCTATGCTTGGTATTAAGGCCCCAAGATGTGTATATCCATTGCGGGTGTTGTACCACATGGATGAGGAATGGTGATGTGGGATGTTGTGGGAGGTGTTGGCGGTGGGGAACATGGGAATCCCTGTAATTTCTGAGTAATATTTAGGTAATCTAAGCACCTTTAAAAAAAAAAATATATATATATATATAACAAATAACATTTATGTAAACAAATGCACATATATGCATATGTATTTATATATCATTTTACAAATATTGGTATGTGTTGTGAAAAATTTGATTTTTACCCACAATAAAAGAAATTAAAAATATATATATTGATTGAAATGCTGAATGGACAACTCAGAATTATACCTAATACACTGATTGTACACTTTTGATAGATTGTATCATTTATAAATACATTTCAATAAAATTGATTAAAAGAACCATGAGGGTATTTTGTACCCTGCTAACTGTCTTTTTCAAATGTTAATCTGAGATATTAAGAAATGATATCAGGGTTTTTCTGTAGATGTACTATGTTTTCTGTGAGGTAGAACAATTCTAATTATTCATTCATCCCCTGATTCAGAGCCATCACTTTGACTGGCAAGCCAGAGTGGCCTTTTGGGATTAGTAACTGCTCTGAGCAAGTGTTGAATTTTAAGAAATAAGTGTGATCTGGTCATTCTGTTTCATTCACTTCACATTCTTTGCCAAGGTGTGAATACATCTTATTTTGTAATTTATCAACACTCAGAATCAGTATGTGATTTTAAGTCATCCCCACATTTGACTGTAGTTTTCTGAGAAAAACACATTTGACTCATGTTTTCCTTGAAAAATTCTGATTTTTGATTGTGCTTTAATTTGAAAACTAAAAGTCCTCAGTTTGTCATTTTTTGGCATTCTCTTTATTGCAATTGAGACCCAACTTAATGGACATTCCTTGAATTATGATTCCGAACAAAATCATTTATCACATAAACCAATCTGCTTGTCCAAATCTCCCCTAGTCACTGTCTTTAGGAGTGAGTGTGAACAATATACTGTGGGTAGATTTGCCCGTGTTATACCTGGACTAGTTGTGTACATTTATCCAATGGAAATAGTGCCATTCTTGTTCTCACACCCAATAACTTACATGTCCATTCACAGATAACTAGTCTGGAAGATCTGCGTTTGTGTGATCTGTTTTTCTATCAAATACTTTCCCTGTATGCCTAATTTTATTTTAGCAGAATCTCCTTTTGAAAAAAATCTCTATTTGTCCATTGTTCATTCCCCAATTTTGAGGTTTTGGGGATGATTATGCCCACTCTGTTTCTAATTGAGGAGGGGCTTACTTCCCAGGAGGAAGATGGATGGAACTATCTTACTTGCAGTTGCAGGCACTCTCTTTTCCTTGGGGTGGGCATTGTCCACCATCATCTCCTTGTTAACTGTCCTGAGTTAGTCCAATGAACTAGCGAGTAGGTGTTGTGACACTACTGAGATTCAGGGAAAAATGGACTAAAGTAGATTTATTATTGTATTATAGATATATTATTATTCTAGCAATTGAAGAATTTTATCATTGATATAAATCCAGTAGCCACCAGAGTTTCTATGGGGAGGGAACGGGAAGAATAAGTGTAACATGGGGGCATTTTCAGGACATTGGAATTGTCCTGCATGATTTTGCAATAATTGGTTACAGGCCATTAGGACAT
Source organism: Cabassous unicinctus (assembly GCA_029593785.1). NCBI lineage: Eukaryota > Metazoa > Chordata > Mammalia > Cingulata > Chlamyphoridae > Cabassous > Cabassous unicinctus. The sequence continues at coordinate 34,506 of JAQZBX010011018.1, read as the reverse complement.
TTTGTCATAACCTATAAAAAATGTGGGGGGCAGAGTGTAAACTATAATGTAAAGTATAGTCCACAGTTAGTAGCAATGCTTCAGTATGTCCATCAATTTTAACAAATGTACCACACTTATGAAAGATATTGTTAATGTGGGAAAGTGTGGGAGGGGGAAGGAGTGGGACATAAAGGAATCCCCTAACTATTATATAATATTTATTTATTCTAAAGCTTCTTTAAAAATAAAAAAAATAAAAATCTGTTAGAATATTGAGAACAAGCTTATTAAACATGTACTTTGAATATTTTTTAAGAAACTAGATGTGTGCCTTCCAAGTAATTGGAAATACAAAACACGGAAATTTCCTATTATCAGGAATATTTTATAACCAAGAAGACTACAATGAAATTGTTGGTTCCACAAACATGCTGCATTTTCTGATTCCAGGTAGTAGGACACTGTTGCCACAAGTTTTACTGAAATCACTTCACCTCTTATTTCACCATCCTCTGAGTACAGGAATGCAAAGCAGTAGGAGGGAGAAATGGCTGCAAAGTGCCAGTTCACCCTACCTACCTCACAACATATCATGTATTAACAGATTTGACAATGAATGCCAAACTTACTTTCACCTTGTGTGATTTTAGAATAAAGAAAAATAGTAACTCTTTCAAGATTCATAAGACATTTTCCTTTATAACCAGCTAGAAGTCCAGAAGGAGGAACTGGAGTAATTAAGTAGTAGGAGAAGGTTGTAGATGTACATGAAGAGGAGCTCTCAGGGACACAAATGTGGGATCAATATAAACATAAGGTGTGGTGAGGTTTTAAATATAGTTCTTAATATCTGATGAACAATGAGGGGCAGGATATGGAAGTGGAAGATGAGCCTGGCATGGATGGCAGCAGTTAAACAGAGAGCCTTGTCGTTTTGTTCACAAGATGGATAATTAAGTTTGAAGTTATTTGAGAGTCATTGCAGGATTTATATAAGGTGATGTTCATGAAAAGACTTGCCCTGTGGAAAGCTCATTCTGGATCAATGTGAATATTGCTGTTGTCAAAACCCTGGAAAAGTGTTGAGGGCTGGAAATAGCACAGTGAACATAGGGAAGGAGATTGGGTGATGAATCTGTGTGGGCTTGAGTCATAATGTATAAAATATTCACTATTAATACTAGACACATTGTCATACATTTTATATTCATTATTTTATTTAATTATTTCAATTACTCTATGAAACTGGTTTCCCTATTCTGGATCAGTGGATAAAGAAAATGAGATTTACAGCAGTGTGATCTTCTTTTGCAAGGCTTATAGTTGCATCTGGAATGAAGCTAAGAATTTGCTGTTTCCTAAGGTTTTGCATTTCATGAATATTTTTCCTTCTTTGTAAACTTAAAGTTTTAGATTAGTGTTAGATTTACAGAAAAAATGCAAGTATAGTAGAAAGAGTTTCCATATACACACACCTACTTTCCCCTATTAAAATCTGCCATCCAGAATACTACATTTATTTGTCATAAATTTTTAGGCCCTTCATGTTGGCCACAGATTTTCTGTCTCTCCTTCATTTTTTCTCTTTTTTTATTTATAGTTAGTGGTAACTTTTTTATTTTTTTATTTTTTAGGAGATAATTAGATCACATATATGTTACACACAAAAATAGGGATTCCCACATGCCACACTCCCCATACCTCCCACACCCTCCCACATAAACATCCTTCATTAGTGTGGCACATTCATTGCAATTGAAAAACACATCCTGGGTCTTTGCCATTAAGCATGGAAGATAGTTCACATTGTAGTCTACACTCTCTCCCACACAGTTCTGTATGTTATGTGATGGAATAAAATGGCCTATATATGTTGCTGCAATGTCACTCAGGATGATTCCCATGTCCCAAAAAAAAACCCATATCACAAATGTTTTTCCCTCTCCTTGTCCCCATAGCCTCCAGTGGCCACTGGCTCCATATCAGTGTTGTAATTTCTTCCATTGCTAGAATCACATTATGTCTAGAGCATAACATCAGTAAGTCCACTCTAGTCCATAGCTCTTCCCCCAATCCGGAGGATTCTGAGATGGTGACATCCTATTTAGTGTATTTGGCTATTGTAATGACTTCACTTCTGAAGAAGCTTTTGATCACAGAAGCGTTACAACCGGGCCAGGGGAGGATCATTGGTGTAGGGTTTCAGTGATGGGGGATGCATGGGACAAAGTTCACCTGAACATACATAAAAGGTATATAAAAATATTCAAATGTCCATGGGGCATTGTCACAGTGAGTGGAGACTCACACAGTAATTGAGAGTAAGTACTGAATTCCCATCCTGGAGAGCTCTGCAACATTCTCTAAGGGAGCAGCAACAGTCCATCTAGTGCAGAGGCAGTGACTGGTGAAGGAGGATGATCCACTGATGGACCCTTGATATTGAGGACTAGGTTTATGAGTGTTTGCTCTTGAAATGGAAACTTAGCCTATTGTTAAGCGGTGCCTAAGAGTTGCCGCCTGAGAGCCTCCTTGTTGCTCAAGAGGCCCCTATCTAAGCCTGACTCAGCATAAGTTTGCATTATCTCCTTGCTTTTGACATCCTTAGTAGTTTTGAGGAGTGCAGGTTGGGTATTTTGTTGGACTTTGATTTTCTTCTCATGATTAGATTGGGTATATGGGGTTTTGGAGGAAGACACCAGAGATTAAGTGCCATTTTCATCACAGGGTTCATCCTATCAACCTGACTTATCAGTGTTGAAGTTGACCTTGATCAACAGTGCTTGCAGGCTCTCCCAGTATAAAATTCCTCATTTTTCTGCCTTTCTATATATGAAGTTTGGAAAGAAGTCGCTAGGTGAAGCCCACATGTCAGGATTGGGAGTTATATTCCACTGCATTGGAAGAGCAATAGCTATATAAATTATTGGAATACATCTGCACAGGAGGTTTGTCTCTTATTTATTTAATAATTTATTTATCAGAATGGACTCAATACACTTAATTTATAATTTGGACTGTGATACAATGATACTTTATTTGTTGTTATTCAATTTGTTCCAGTTTTGACCATGGGAACTCTTTCCGCTGCACCCTGTAGCTCTTTTCTATAATCCCATCATTGAGGAGTTTATTCTAGCACTTATTTAATTTTTGATAGTACAAGATGCTGCAGGTACTTCTTGACTATTGCTTTCCTAGATATAGCTATTTCACCAAGAAGGCTCTTATTGGATAATGGTGTTAAATTCCAATGTCTGGACACTATCTGTTCTCTTTGCTACTGGCGCCTCTAGGCCTTCTCTGTGGACAGGGTAAAGAAATATATGTCAGTAAACTGTGTTGTATATATACAGGTCTACAAATCTATCTACATAAAAGCCTATCTATATTCACCTACACAAGTTCATAGTGAAGTGTCTAATTCTAAACCATTATCTCATAGAATATTTTAGCCTCCTCCCCTTGCTTATCTGTAAACTCCCACTTCACAGTGAAAATCTAATCCCCCATCAGTCTTCCATTTATTAATTGCTTGATTCCAATGTACATGTATAGAATTATTAGAATTGTTATCCATACCCTGATGGGATACACTTTTTATCAACTAAAGTATTTATGCAAGATTGTTTTGACTTCATTTTATAGACTCCATTCATATCCAATATTACTTCTTTCAGCACCTTTTCTCCATTACCTCCTGTAAGAGTATGACATACAATTGTAATACAGTTAGAAAATTTTGCAACTTTTCATTCTATCCTTGAATTCTCTTGAACTTGTAAATCAATTTTTATCTACATACAGATGGTTCAGTCTTTGGCTTGTCAAGGTCGGTGGGTTTTAACAAATGTATGATGTCATTTGTTTACAATTTAACATTAACATTATTATACAGAATAGATTCATCCCTTTAAAAATTCCCCTGTGCTTCAACTTCTCAATCCTCCATCCCTTTCCCCAATCCCCTGGCAACCAGTGATCATTCTGTCATCTCATTGTTTTGCCTTATCCAGAAGGTCCTATAAATGATATCATACACATAGCATTTTTAGACTGGTTTCTTTCAATTAAGAATAGCCATTTGAGAGTCTTCCTGGCCTTCTGTGGCTGGATGGAGCATTTCTGTTATCACTGATTAATATTCCATTATAGAGATATAGCACAGTATATTTATTTATTTACCTATTGAATGTCATCTTTGTTGATTTCAGATTTTTGAGATTATAAATACTCCTGCCATAAACAGTCGTGTGTGTTTTTTGTGTGTGTGAACTTAAGTTTTCATATCACCGCATGTATACAAGGGAGTACATTTGCTGGTTGTATGGTAATGCTATGTTTAGTTTAACAAGAAATTACTAAACTATCTTTTGTCTGTACTATTTTGTGTTCTCACTAAAAATGAATAAGGGCTATATTGCTCCACATACTCAACGCTAATTGATATTCCCAGTATTTAGGTTTTTAGTTATTCTAATAAGCATGTGATGATATATCATTTCTATTTTAATTTTGCAATTCCCTAATGACAAATGATGTTGAGCTTCTTTTGGTATGCTTATTTGTGAAATGTATACCTCCTTAGTTTTGAATTCTGTTCAGATCTTTTGCGCACTTTAAAATTAGGTGTTTGCTTTTATATTTTGGGATGTAAAGAGTTCTTTGTATATTTGGATCAAATCATTTCTCAGATGTGTTTTGCAAATATTTTCTCCAAATTTGTGGATTTTCATTTCAATCCATTATCAATGTCTTTTACAGTGCAGAAGTTTTACATTTGAAAAAATCCATCTCATAAGTTTTCTTCTATCATGGATCCTGCTATATCAAAAATCTCTGGATATAGAGTTTTTTCCATGAATCCTATATTTTTTTATAATATATATTTTTTGTTTTTTAAAAGATACTTAGATTACATAAATGTTACACAAAAAATATAGTGATTCCAATATGCCCCACTCTCCACAGCTCCCACAACTTCCCACATAGTGTGGCACATTCATTGCAATTGATAAATGCATCCTGGGGCTTTGCCATTAAGCATGGACCATAGTTCACATAGTAGTCAACACTCTCTCCCACACAGTTCTGCATGTTATGTGATGATATAAAATAGCCTATGTCTGTCATTGTAATTTCATTCAGGACGATTCCCAGTTCAGAAAAAAACCCTGTATTACAGCTGTTTTTCCCTCTTCTTGGCCCCAGAACCTCCAGTGGTCACAGGCTCCACATCAATGCTGTAATTTCTTCCATTGTTATAATCACAATATATCTATAGTAGAATACCAGTAAATCCACTCTAGTCCATAGTTCTTTCCCCAATCCTGAGAAATCTGGGATGATTATGTCCACTCCACCTCTAATTGAGAGGGAGCTTATATACCATGAGGAAGATGGATGGGACTATCTTGCTTGCAGTTGCAGACTCTCTGTTCCATGGGATGGCTGTTGTTCATCATCTTCTTGTTAGTTGTCCTGGGGGAGTCCAATGAGCTGTAGAATAGGTGCTGCAACTCCACTGTGGTTCCAGTTCCAGCTGGCACATGGACAGCCCAAGACTAGAGTCACATACTACCTCAAATATTGGGGCTCCTGAGGGCTCTGGAGATACCTACGTCCTATGGTCAGGGCAGACAGCTCTGGATTTTGGTGTCTTGCCAGTGGGACATACTTTGGAGTTTGTGCTCCTGAGAGTGACAGAGTTGGACTCCATTATATCTTCCCTACATATGACTCATCTGTCCCTTCTATGTAAACCTGTACTTGTTGCTGGTGTTTGTAGGTTGTATATTTTTCTTAGAAGTTTTATTTTGCATTTTACTTTTATTTGGTATGATTCATTTTCATTTAATTTGTGTAAATTGTATACAATCTGTGTCTAAGTTCCTTTTTTTGTTTGGCATGTGTGTATCACATTGTTCCAGCATCAATTTTGAAGAGACCACACTTTCGCCATGAAATTGCACTTGCTTTTCTGTGAGAAATAAGTTGACTGCATTTGTGCTGGTCCATTTCTGAGTGTTCTAATTTTAGTTTATTTGTCGGTTATACCAATACAATACTGTTTGATTGTTGTGTTTCCATATTAAGTTTTGAAATCGGGGAACATGGTTCCTACAACTTTGTACTTCTTCATTGTTATTTAGGCTATCTAGGTGTTTTTCATTTCCATAGGAATTTTAGAATTAGTTCATCAATATCTAAAAAATGGCATCCTGCCAATTAGAATCAAATTGAGTTGAACATACTCATACGGTTGTAAAGAAATGGCATCATAAAAACTTTGTGTTGTCTAGTTCATAAAGTCAAAATTTATTTATTTATTTATTTATTTATTTATTTATTTATTTATTTTTATTGTAGTAGCCAATATGACCCATGTGATCCAAAATTTCCCATTTTCACCATTTTCATGTGAACAGTTTTGTAATATTACTTACATTCAAAATATTGTGCTACCATCACCCATAACCATACACCCAAATTTTTCATCACAGCATCCAAAATGATCATACTGACTGTAGATTAAAATAAATCTGATAGTATTTGTAGTGTAAAATATTGCTTTGCAAGAATGTTTTCAATTATGGATTAAGATGTGTAGTCAGCAAAAGGTTCAAGGAGAAGGATGAGCAGTTTTTTTGCCTGAAAATTTTTGGTAATATATAATCAATAATATATAATTTATTTATGGGGCCCTTTATGATAACTTGGTGGTCACTGAATATGGCTAAATTTGCATTGTTATGGTCTCCTTTTCAGCAGTTTCATTGATTACATGGAACAGAAAAACAAACACGTGTTTCAAAATTTATCCTCCTGGGTATTTAAGAAGATACAGAAGTGCAGTCTCTCCTTTTTGGAATGTTTCTGATTCTATACCTGGTCAGCTTCATGGGGAACCAGCTTATTATCCTGACAGTCATTTCAGACCCCCACCTCCAACACGCTCATGTACTCCTTCCTCCCTAACCTATTAGTGATTTTTTTTTCATCCCCCTACTGATCCAAAAATGCTGCTGAACATCTGGACAGAAATCAAAATTATAACTTATGAAAACAGTCTGAGCCAGATGTATTTTTTCATGATTTTTTGTAATATTAGACAACTTACTCTTGGCTGTGATGTCCTATGAACACTTCTTGGCCATCTGTCACCCCCTGGAATACACAGTCATCAGGAACCCCTGGCTCTGTGTCCTCCTCCTGCTGGCATCCTGGGTATTGAGTGGCCTTGAATCTCTTTTCCATGCTTTATTGGTTACATGATTATCTTTTCGTAAAGAGTTGGAAAACCCACACTTTCTCCTTGATCTTAATCATTTAGTGAAATTTGCTTGCTCTGAAACTCTCATCAACCACTTAGTGCTGTATTTTGCAACTGGACTTAGGGGTGGTATTACACTCATTGGGTCCTTATCTTTTACCCTATGATTTTTTCCTCCATTTTGTGAATTTTAAAAGCTGGGGGTAAGTGTAAAGCATTTTCTACTTGTGGGTCTCACTTCTCACCAATGACCTTGCTTTATGGTACAGGTCTTGCACTGTCTCTTAGTTCTACAGCTACCCCAAACTGCAGGGCAAATGTAATAGCCTCAGTGATGTGTATGGTGGTCACTCTTATGTTGAGTCCCTTTATTTTACAGTCATAGAAACAAAGACATAAAGCACACATTAAACACTCTTTGGGTGAGAAGCATCCTTTTTATAAAAAGATCAGAACCAAGTTTGAAAATGTACTTATGATTAAGAGAGGCCATACTCTGGGAGAGCTAAGTCTAGAAACTTTTATCATCTTATAGAAAGATAATCTGCAATCTGCCTAATCTCCATAATTCTTTTTAGTTTTTAAACATCAGAAACACCTTGTAGCAGTTTGGCATTATTTATGAATTCCAAAAAATAGATATTGTATTAGGTTTGTAAATTGGTCTGTTCTTCTGGGTGTGATTAAATTATGATTAGGGTTTTGATTGGGCCATGTCAGTAAGACATTGATTCCCTACCCCTTGATGGGTAGGGACTCACAGATAAAAGACATGGCAAAGGACAGAGTTGGAGTTCTGATGCTGAGTCTTGAGCTGGAACCTGGGAAGTGAAACCACAGGAGAAGAACACAGAGGAATAGAGATGGCTCTTAGACACTGCAGAATCCCCAGGAGAGAGATAGAGCCATGTTCCTGATAGTCTACAGCTGGCCTTGTAGAGAGAAGCAAAGCCTAGAGAGCCTCATAGTCCATAGCTGACCTTGTGGAGAAAACAGAGGAGGTAAGCCTGGGGAGAAGCAAGTCCTGGGAAGAGAAGAACCCAAGAAGACTGAATCCTCAAAGACATTGGAAGCCATTTTGTTCCAACATGAGGCAATAATCTTTGGTGAAAGCAGTAACTTATGCTTAATGGTCTGGTAACTGTAAGCTTCTACCCCAAATAAATACCCTTTACAAAAGCCAACAGATTTCTTGTATTTTGCATCAGCACCCCTTTGGCTCACTAATACAGAATTTGGTACAGAGGAGTGGGGAAGTGCTTTTGAAATTACCAAAATGCTGGGACAGTTTTATAAATGGGTAATGGGTATTTTTTGGAGGAATTGTGAGATGCTTGGTAGAAAAGAACTACAGTGCTTTGAAGAGACTGTTGATGGTAATATGTATGCTAAAGAGACTTTTTATATTGCTTTAGAAGTAAATGATGAAACTATTATTGGAAACTGGAGGAAAGGCAAACCATGTTTTAAAGTCACAGAGAACTTAGCAAGATTAACTCCTAATGTTTTATGGAAGGCAGAATTTGAAAATGGCAAGCCTGGGCGTTTAGCAGAACTTTCCAAGGTAAATTTGGACAATGCAGCTTGGATTCCTCTTGCATCTTATAGCAAAATGTTAGGTGAGCAAGAAAAGCTGAAGACTGAACTGTTAGGCACAAAGGAAACAGAAACTGATTCTGGAAATTCCAAGCCTCTGGAAATCAAGCTCCCAGATGATAGCGACCCATTTGAGGACTTAATTAAATTTGGAATTTGTAAATCAGGATTGAAAATGCAGTTAATAAGAAAATGAAATGATAATTTAAAAAATGTTCAATAAAATACAAACAAAACTAAACAATTTGAAGTAATAGAAAATATTTTTGACACTGTGTCTTTAATCACTGTTAGAACTGTTGTCTTGTATGTACAATGACATTTTCTTCCATATATTCCCCCAGTCTTTTTTTTTTTTTTTCATTTTATCTTCAAAGAAGCTTTAAGACACAGAAAAGTCACATAGAGAATACAGATGATTCCCATACCCACAAAGCCTCCCGTTTTCCCCTCTCCCTTATACATGCACGATGTACATTTGTTACAATTGATGTGCAAATATTGGAGCATTGCTGTTTTATATTATGGTTCACACTTTGGATCATGCACTTTTATATGTTTTGACAAAATTTTAAGTAGAATGTATCTGTTATTGCAAGATCATGCTGAACAATTCTAATGCACTATATTGTCCTACCTTCCATCTATTCTATTATTCCCTCCCCTTCTACTCAGAACCTACGGTAATCACTAAGTTTCAAATTTTGAAGAACAAGATTTATAGTTCCCTGCAATAATATTGGGGGCTTTATAAATTGGTCTGTTTTCTTTTATTAGGCACTGAATATGTTCTCAAAGAATTCTTGTCCCTCTAATTGAGAGCATAGCAGGAGTCTCCAAGATGGGAGTTCGATATTTTCTTCATCATTTTTCTGGGACTCCACCCACTGGACTCATAACACACTATGACATATGAACACTTACATATTGCAAAGGATCCTGCCCCAGTTGCAACCTGTCCCATGTACCTCTCCACATCCAACACTCAACACCAGTTACAAACTCGTGGCAATTATTCCCATCATTGTAGTTTTAACTACAAATGTGCAAATTCAGAGTTCAACTGCTCCTTCCCATAATACTCCCCAGTTCCATGGCTAGTCCAATCCTACTTCCTAATCTAATCCCCCTTCAGGACCAGCTCTGCAGAATCCAATTAAATCACTGTACCACTCTCACATTCATCCACTGCACAGCTATAACATTTCATCTTATCATAGATTTTGATCAGACTAACCACCCTCTACTCTTTCTGTCTCCTGTAAACTTATCTTCCAGACTCTAGCTCTGTGTGTCTCCTCCATTTGCTTAATTCATATCAGTGAGGTTATGTAATATTTTTCCTTCAGTGCCTGACTTACTTCACTCAACATAAGGTCTTCACAATTTATCCATGTTCTGTTCTGGGTTGATACTGCATTCCTTCTTAAAGCTGAGTAATACTCCATTGTATGTATATGCCACAGCTTGCTTATCCATTCATCTATTGATAGACATTTGGGCTGCTGCTTTCAACCATTGGCAATAGTGAATAATACCACTATGAACATTGCTGTTCATATATCTGTTTGCATCCTTGCTTTCAATTCTTCTGGGTATAAACCCAGCAGTGGGATTTCTGGGTCATATGGCAGTTCTATATTTAGCTTCTTGAGGAACCATCAAACTGTCCTCCACAATGGCTGCACCATTCTACATTTACACCAGCAGTGGAGAAGTGTTCCATTTCTTCCACATCCTCTCCAACACTTGTAGTCCTCTGATTTTTAATAGCCACAAGTCTAATAGGTGTAAGATGATATCTCATTGTAGTTTTGATTTGAATTTCCCTAATGGCTAGTGATGTTGAGTATCTTTTTATATGCTTTTTAACCATTCATATTTCTTCTTTGGAGATGTGTCAGTTCAAATCATTTGCCAATTTTTTAAATGAGTTGTTTGTCTTTTTATTTTCTAGGTGTAAGTCTTCTTTATATATCCTGGATATTAGGCCCTATCAGATAAATATTTCTCAAATATATTCTCTCATTGAGTAAACTGACTTTTCATTTTCTTCGCAAAGTCCTTTGAAACATAAAAGTTTTAAATTTTGAAGAGCTCCCATTTAACTATTTTTTCTTACATTGCTCGTGCTTTGGGAGTAAAGTTTATGAAATCGTTTCCTACTACAATTTCTCATAGATATCCTATGATAACTTCCAGGAGCTTTACGACCTTGGCTTTTATATTTATATCTATGATGAATCTTGAGTTAATTTTTGTATATGATGTGAGATGATGATCCTCTTTCATTCTTTTGGATGTGGATATCCAGTAATCCAAGCACCATATGTTGAAGAGGCCATTCTCTCCCAATTGAGTGGGTTTAATGGCCTTGTCAAACAGCAGTTGACCATATATGCGAGGATGTATATCAGAACCCTCAGTTCTGTTCCTTTGGTGAGAATGTCTATCCTTGTGCCAATGCCATGCAATTTTCAACTCTGTAGAATTGTAGTATATTTTAAAATCAGGTAGTGTGATTCCTTCAGTTTCATTTTCTTTTTCAATATGTCTTTGACTATTCAGGGCCCTTTGCCTTTCCAAATAAATTTCACAGTTACCTTTTCCATTTCAGTAAAAATTGCTGTTGTATGTTTTGTTGGGATTACATTAAATCTGTAAATCTGTTTGGTTGGCAGCCTGAGAAACTTCTTAGGGGTCTCAGAGGGAAGGCTGTTTTTCCTGGGTGGTTTTTTTTTGTTTTCTTTCTTGTTTGTTGTCCTTCCCCTTTCTCTGTTTCCTTATTTTCTTTTACTTATTTTTCTACCTATTTTATTTCTTTTGTTTCTTTCTATTTTCTGTCTTCTCTCTTCTGTTACTTTTCTTTCATTCCACCTCTTCTTGTTTGGCCTTCATTTTTCATTTCTCTCTCTTTTCTCTCTTTTTTTTCCCCTCTTTTTTCAATCTACCCTTTTAATTTACTCTATTTTTATTTCTCTTATTCCATGCTTAATTTTTGTATTCCACTTTTAAAAATCATATTCCTTTGTATTTTTAATAATTTTTACTCATATTACATATTTATTCTCCAATCTCTTCTATGGGTCTTCTTCTATCTTTATTATTATTATTACTATTATTCTTTCTCTCTTCTTATCTCTCTCCTTTTCACTGGCCCTAATATTTTTTTTCATGGGAATACAGACAACCGCAAGGATATAAAATAAGAGAAACCAAGTGTCAAAAAGGAAATTTACCACACACACACACACACATAAACAAACAAACAAACAAACAAGAAACCTAGAGTAGAAAGAGAAGCTAATCAATCTAATAAGCCCATCAAGATAAACAGATGGCTAGACACCAACAAAAATTACTTGCCATCCTAAGAAACAGGAAAACATGGCCCAGGCTAATGAACAAATTAAAAAAAAAAAAAAAAACAAGAGCAGAATGTGTCAAAACTAATTTTGGATGTCCAAAAAGTATGAATCAACTTGTTGACTTGAAGTAAAAGATAAAGGATATAAAGAAGACAATGGGGGAATATACTGAAGAAATTTTAAATATCCATAAAAAGGTAATGGATCTGATGGTGATGAATGGCAAAATGCAAGAACTCAAAAATAATTATTGGTAGGTTTATTCAGCTGGTTAGCTTCTTTCTCTTCAGTTTTATTTATTTATTTATTTTTGCATGTGTTAAGTTTCCTTTTGACACTTCATTCATCTTGGTCTATTTCCTTGTTTCTGTTTATGTTCCCTTGAAAAAAAATTTAATACCAGAGAATAAGGAAAGATAAGGAGAGAAAAGTTAGGGCCAGACAGTGACCATACAAGGTGTAGGAAATTGAATAATTAACCTGAGTAAGAAGTACAAAGGAATCAGATGAGAAAAGTGGAATAGAAACAAAGAAACAAGAAACAAAATAGAGAAAATATAGAATGAATTAAAAGGCTGGAATGATGAGAAAGGTTGAAAAGAAAAACTAAAAGAGAGAAGGAAAGAAATAAAAATTTAAAAAAGAAAGAAAATCAAGAAAGTAGGAGAGAGAGAGAAATAAGGAAAAGAAAAATTGGAGACCAAGCAAATAGATGTGGAATGAAAGAGCAGCAATAGAAAACAGAAAATATAAAGATGAAGGAAAGAAGAGATATAGCATAGGTAGAGAAAATTGGTAAATAAATGAAAAAAAAAAGTAAAAACCCTAACAAACAGAGAATCAAAGGAAGGGGAAAGACAACAACAAGAAAACAAGACAGCAGAACTTGCTGTTTTGACCTCTTCCTCTCTGTCCCTGACTATCTTGGGAGCTGTGAAGCAATGTCATGGTCTGCTGTACCCCAAAGCAGGTCAGCCCCTGTGTCTTCTTAATATCCTTTATCTCTTCCTTCACTTCATTAAGTTGATTCATGATATTTATTTGGACATCCTTGATTAGTTGTTCTGTGTTCCATGATCTTCCTTTGTTCATTCGACTAGACCATGTCATCATGATTGTTAGTATGGCTTGTAACTCTTTTTCTCGTGTCTAGGCATCTGTTTATTGTGACACACTTAATCAGATGGTTATCTTCTCTTTCTACTCAAGGGGTTTTATTTTGTGTTTATTTTTTGTTTTAAGTTTCCTCTTAGAAGAAGAGATAAAGAAAAATAATAATAATAAAAAAAGAAGAAAGAAAAAAGTATAAGAAATCAGGAAAAAGATGTAATAACAGTGAAAAATTATAAAAAGTACAAAGGTATAAGAAAAAAAAAGTGGAATCAAAAATGAAATGAAAAGAAAAATGAAAGTAGAAAAAAAGAATAATATGAAAGACTGGAAAGATGAGAAAAGAAGAAAAAAAAGACCAAGCAAGAGAGGGTTGAATGAAAGAAAAATAATGGAAGAGTGAAAATTGAATGATAGAAAGAATAAATAAACTAAGCAGAAAAGAGAAGGAAAAGAAAACAAAGGAAACAAAGAGAAAATACAAAAAAAAAAAAAAAAAAAAAAAAAAAAAAAAAAAAAAAAGCAACAACCCAGGATAAACAGGTATCCTTCTAAGGCCACCAGGAATTGTCTTAGGGTGCCAGTGTCCATCAATGAATCAGCCTGTAGCTTATCCTTCACAGGTGGGGTTCTTGGTTTATGAGAATAAAATGAGGGAGAAAATTAAAATAATTAAATAATTAAAAAATAAAAAAAATAATAAAAAATATATAATAACGATAAAATAGCCTAAAAAAATCTTAGTCTAAAAGTTGCCTGTCACAAGGTGCCATCTGGATGCCTGACAATTTGAAGGATCACTCTCTGGGTTTCTTCTCTTAAGCAGTACCAGCGATTGAACCAGGCACCTAGTAGATGTTAAGCAGGTTCTCATTCACTGAGTCACACCTACTCCACAGGTTAGTTAGGCTTCTGATATTGTATCTACTTCTCTCCCCTTTTATCCCCTCAGGTTACTTGGGTTTCTAACAGTTAGCAGGCTATCTCTACTGGCTTCCTTCTTTCCAGGGCTGTTAGCCTTCCCACTCAATGATGTAGTTCCTTTCACTCCCTGGATGGATGCCTCTGACAACCGGCCTGATCTGATACCACTTCCCCTCTCACTGGGGACCGTTTCAGTGCTGGCTGCAACCTTTTATTAAATTGCCCTGTCTGTTTTGCCTACCTTATCTCCCCTCCCCCTTACACATTTCTCTCTCTGAGTTTGCTGGGTGCCTGGCCCACGCTTATTTGCCCTTCAATTCCCCCGTGAATGAGCACTTACAAACTCCACTTGCTAGAATGGCTACAACCAAGTTTCAAAGTGGGCTCTGCTTGCCAAACACACTGAAGAGAAACCACTCTCTCCTCCTACAAGTGCCCTCTGCCTCCTAGGGAAGAGGACCATACCACCCCCCCACACACCCTTTGTTGCCTGCAGTGAGCCTGGGATTTTACTGACGCTATTTGTCTTGAGGGTGGAGGATATGTTCCATTCCCAGCCAAAAGGGTGAGTAACTCACAGTTTTCCTTTGGACCTTTTTTCTCTCTGTCCCTGTCCCTTCTGCATAATGTGCAGCACTCTCCTGATATGCTTATCCCCAAAGCAGCTCCCTCAGATAGCTTTTTGTCCCTTTCCATTGTTTTTTTTTTTTGAAAGAGTTGAGGCCTGCCTAGATACTCCAATGCCATCTCCCCAGGACTCTGTTGTATTTTCTTTTGTGAAATGTTGGTGCATTTTATTTTCTCATTTTTTCTTGTGCTGTTCAATCTGCATCATTCATACCACGAACATAAGATATCATTGTTTTTGTCTTTTGATATTTTATTCATCTTTCTGGGCATCCAGAGAATAGAACATGGATTAGAATGCCTTCAGAACAAAGTAAGCTTTTCTTAATCACAGTCTCTGAGGTTTGAATATGAGTTTATGACTTTTCTTTATCCTCAAGTCCATTTCATTTATTTATTTCAATTTCTCTCTCCCTCCTTCCTACATCTCTCTCTCTCTTTCTCTCTCTCTCTCTCTCTCTCTCTCTCTCTCTCTCTCTCTGTGATTATTGAGAAGATTTTATATTTCTCTAAACTCATGGTAGAAAATAGCCACAACAAAATTAATTCCCTTGTTTATATGTCCTTGGGAGGTTTGAAAGTTTAATTTCCTTAGCACCATGTCTAAGTATTTTGGAAATAGACAAATCATTGTGGCTGAAAGTTGAGAAGAGCGTGGTAATAACTTGCCCCAGGAGGCCATTCTTTTCTCTGTGTGTTCCTGTGTGTGTGTGTGTGTTTGCTTTTGCCTTTAAGTGAGGTACTTGCAGTCCTAGAGATGAGACAAATGAGCTCACAAATTCCAGTAGGTGTGTCCTCTAATACAGAGTCTAGATGCAAGCCTAGAGTTGGAAATAGATGTGGCTCCACTTCATCTGTGGGGTAGCTTTGCAACCCAATTTATAAAGTACGAGAGGTGCAATATACGCATAACTGACTCCCTGAGTCTTAAAGTTTCAATACGAGTGAGGCCAACTCATCCTTTATCATCTCTGACATCAACTTTGAACATTCTTCCTCTTCCTTATCCCACGGTGACACAGGTTTTCTTGTTGGATTTGAATCCTCAAACAAGCCCTGTCCTTAGTTCCTATGATATTGGCATACTTCTCCTGGACACAAACTGTCCCTGGTTTTCTTATTGTTCCAACCTTCTCTTCCTTGAGGTCTTCTTCAAATGTCGTTTTGTGTGCTGGTTTCAATTGCACACCCAGTAAAACAGCATGCCGTATTGACTCACTCCTTTCTACCTGGTATATTTTTTAGCAGTTATCACCAACTGACAAATTGTATTTGCTTTTATTCTTTCTCCGTCAAAAGACTGCTTGCACTCTTGTTTCACACTGTATGACCATTACCTGGACAGTGTCTGGCTTAAAGTCAGCACTCAATACATAGCCTTCAAATGAAAAAGTGAATTTTTGTGAAAATCTTAGACTACCTGATGGTTTGAGGAATATTATGAATGTGGGCCTTGAATGGCCATAAGATTCACTTGGAGGGGAACAGTTCCATAAGCAAAATATGGAAATTAAGTGCTTGAGTCCAAATGTAAATTATAGGTAGAGAAGTAATGACTGATTGTTTGAAAATGAGTTACATTATTTTTTGTCTATTAAATTTTAGTCACTTCAACCATATAGAACCAGTAAATCATAAACACATTTCAGAGTTTCTTCTCCTGGGATTCTCAGTGGAACCAGAATTACTGCCCCTCCTCTGTGACCTCTTCCTGTCCATGTACCTGGGTACCTGCACTGGGAATCTGCTCATCTTCCTGGCCACCATCACTGACTCTCACCTCCATATGCCCATGTATTTCTTCCTCTCTATCCTATCTGTTTTTGACATCTGGTTCATCTCCACCACCATACCAAAGATGTTGGTGATCATACATATACAGAGAAGAGTCATAACCTATGCAGGCTGCTTCATCCAGATGTACTATTTTTGCGTGAACTTTTGGGGGATAGACAATTTCCTCTTGGCTGTGATGACCTATGACATCTTCATGGTCATCTGTCAATCACTGCACTACGTGGTCATCAAGAATCCCCACAATTGTGTCCTACTGGTTCAGGGCTCCTGGATCCTGAGTGCCCTGCATTCCTTGTTACATACCATAATGATGCTGTGGCTGTCCTTTTGTGTACCTTTGGAAATCCCACAATTTTTCTGTGATCTTTATCAGATGGTCTAACTTGCTTGTTCCGATAACTTCCTCAATGACATAGTGATATATTTTGGAGCTGGGGTGCTAGGAAGGGTGTCCTCTTGCTGGGATCCTATCCTCTTATTCTAAGATTATTTCCTTCATATGTGCAATCTCATCAGTTTGAAGGAAATCTAAAGCATCTTCCACTTGTTTGTCTCAACTTTCAGTGGTCTATTTATTTTATTGTACAAGCCTAGGGGTGTACCTTAGCCCTGCTGATTCACACAAAAAACATGCAAGTCCAGCAGCCTCAGTGAGGTACACCCATGCTAAACACATTACTCTATATTTTGAGAAATAAAGACATAAAGAGGGCTCTGATAGAATTCCTATTGGGGAAATCGTTAAATTGTGGGTGTTTTTGAAGAAGGGCACATGATTGCAAGACTCAAAACCTCAGATCTCAGAGTTCAATTATTTGAGAAATCCTTGAAACTAGAACTTACCCAAGAGTCAGATATGACCTTATGCATGAGGAAGTAAAATGTTAAGTCACATATTGTGTTACTATATATTGTTTTGATGATTTACATCTATTCATATAATTAGGAAATCTTGTTGCCTTTGTGTTAGAGTGTTTATGCATTGTAATACAGGACTATATTTCATGTTTTATATTATACCAATGGACAAGTACAAGTTTTTCATTGCTCTAAACAAAATATCTCTCCTTTTCCTACATTTGTCATAAATGTTGAAGCACAATTGTGTGAAAAAACTTTTTTCTATTAATCAATTTTTTTTATCACAAATTTGTTCAAAATTCCCTTCAATCTTTATGAAGAAGATATGACTTATCTCAGAGTTTGAAATCAAGCCCAAAATGCTTCCTGAAATGTTCTGATTCAGAGTCATGAGTTATTTTTCCACAAACATGCATTTCTTTCCAACATCTCCTAATTTACTGCAAGTGAACTTCAGTGGTAGTCCCTGTTTAGGACAGTTATCTGAAATAAGAGAGTGATCATGAATACAGTACTCAAATATCTAAGAGAATATAAAATAATATGCAACAGCCACGTGTTCTGAATGCCTTTAGGTATTTTTGCATGAATTATTTTGTCAGTTAAGTATCACAGCATAACAAATTGTCTCAAAGTAATTGGTTTTGATAATGCTTCTATTACTGCAGACAAATCTGTGCTGTGGAGATGTTTGGAGCTGTGCAATACTGCTCATTGCAATGTAACCAGCTGTATGTTAGCTATAGAGGTTCTGCTAGACTTGTCAGCTATAGACTGTTCCAGTGTGCTCTTGGCTGAGACAGTAATATTTTCTCCACATGTTCTCTCATCCTCCAATAGGCTAACCTGGAGTTGTTCACAAAGCTGAGGTAAAGGACCAAGGGATAGCAGCAGAAATACCCTGAAGGCTATTGAGGCAAAATGTATTTTCCACCATTTTGTCTTGACCAAAGCAAATTAAACACTTTAACTCCAGCCCAGAATCAAAGGTGGATAAATAGACTCCACTTCTTGAAAGGGGGACTGCATCATCAAATTGAAAAGGCATGGATTCAGAGGAAAGTGGAAATGGGGACATCTCTGCAAACAGTCTACCCAAGAATTAATTAAAATTCAATTCAATAAAATTTTACTGTGATTCTTAAAATATCAAGCCTTTAATGATGATGCCTTCTATTTTTGCCCTCAGCAGCCTTGTTAAATTCTTATAAAGAATGGAGTCAAACTATGTATTTCATAAGGAGCCTTGGAATTTCTACACCAGATCATTGTGGCTTCCTCAAATATAAACATTCCCTCCCTGCCTCTTGTTCCCTGATCAGCATTTTTTTCCTAAGAAGAAATACTTTTCTTTCTTGATACCTCCTCAAGTGCAGTGACCTCTTGTCTGACTCATTAATTAATGGAATAAGATTTCACTGATGAAATCTTGCAGTCCCAGATGAGGCTGGGAAATGCTATCGGCCACAATGAAGAGGGAAGGTCATATTTTACATGAAGTTACTCCAGAGACGCAGAGATGGGCAAGTAACAGAAAAGGCACTGAAATAGCAATTTTCCAGTGGTTAACCATGGAGGGTTCTTTGGGTTTTACTCCTGTCCATTTTCTCAGCCACATGCTGTTTCTACTTGCCATCTCTGGGTGTTCCCTATTCCCATAGCTGGGGCTTTCCTTCTTTAGATCTGATCTTTGCTCCACTTTTCCATTCTCACCCTTATGCCCTTTCCTTTTCTTCACTTCACCATAATGTAAAAGGGGGTTAATAGGTCAGTGATGTGGGGAACAGTGAGATATTTCTTAATGGGTGCAGAGTTTCTGATTGAAATCAAGATAACAAGTAAATAAGAATGTTGGTGTGGCAGCAAACAATATAGTGAATGTAAGTACTGCTAGTGAATAGCACACTTTAAAGTGGGAAAAACATGAAATTTTGAGTTATATTTTTGTTACTACAATAAAAATTTAAAAAATGCTTTTAAAGTTTTGTTTTTCTTATTGTTTAAATGAAGAGAAATAATAATAGAACTATTAATTACAGAAATTGAGCACCATCCAAGTATGAAGGGTAAAATTAAATGAGAAATTCCCTACAGGTTGATGTGAACATACCATAGTGTATAAAACATTTAATATATTTCTTACAATTAGCAAACCTTTTTTATAAATAAGGGATTATAAAACATATCCCAAATTTTGTTCCAAGCATTACATTCCTAACTCTTTTGGCAATCCATTATAAAGCAAAAAAGTGTTTTGTCCATGGTTTTATGTCAAATGAACTGTTTTCCACTTGGTTGAAGAGAATAGGAAATTTTAGAGACAATGATAGGGCTGTAAAGTTTAAAAAAAGTCAGTGCTTTGAGATCCAAGGGACCTAGTCAAGATACATTCCTCAGTTTTAGACATTGGAGAAACTCTATTTTGAAGAATTGGATAGGCTTTTAGGTGGTTAGACCTATGGAAGGAAGAAGAGTTTATGGAGGACAAGTAAAAACTGGATTCATTTGCCCGAGAACTTGGTTTCTTGGAAAAAGACAATAAAAAGGATTTTCCTTTCTGTTCAGAACAGTTTCTCAAAGGGATAAGATGGGCTAGCAGTTGGAGTTACGAGAGGCAACTGTGTCTAAAGAGTGGATACGAGGAAGCTGTAATACCTCCTCCATGGATATGCTTCAGCTTTTGCAACCTTGAATTAGAAGCTCTGGATGGAGGATGGAAGCCTGACTTCTGGCTTGTCTGAGGACAGAGCTTCACTCTCCATCATCAAAGACTCAGGGAGAAAGTCAGTGTTACACCTAGAGCGCTTCTGCTTGGAGAAACCATCCAGGTGAGGAGGAGACCTAAGTAGATACTGCAGGATGGGTTCGGGCTTAACTGAAGCTGAGAGATTTAACCTGCGGTCATCTGCGTGCTAATTCCGTCTAGCCCAGGAATGAGAGATTTCCTTGCTTGCTTATTTAATGTATTTTATATTTATTATATTTCTTAAAAAGGAAGATTCCATTCCATTCAACAATGCAAGGGGTCATTGTTAACAAGTAATGGGAATGGAAGCCCAATTAGAATAATGGCTATGAGGGACAAATTGAATTAGTTAAAGCAGAATATCTGTTCAAGGAACTTTGCAATTAACAGTAGGGAAAATTGAGAAATTAGCAGTGGAGGTATGTGTAGTGAAGAGGGGGCATTTATTTTTTTATATTCAAGACAAGATACATTTATATTCACTTATATTCAAGACAAGATACATTTAAGCATTCTTGTGTATTGATGGGAAAGTTGTAGTCAAATTCATGTAGATATTTGGTTGAAGCAAAATATCCATAAATGAGACATAAATTTTCATATTGGATATTTGCATGAAATATGACATATTTTTTTAATTTATGGAAAAGATTATACTAAAACCTTTTTGACAATTTTCCTTTATTGATGCGGTTAAATATGTTAGTTTATTAGCCATTCACTTTCTCCATTGCAAATTGTTCAGGTTTTCTTTTGCATACTTGCAGTGTTTATACACTTTTTTTTAAAATTCCATTTCAGAGAAGAAACTATGTTTTCCACCAATTTTGATGTTACCAATTTTGTTCTTTTATGTCTGTATAAGTGTAATTGGGAGGGAATGTTTGAAAGATAATAAATTTTGTGTGATCCAATCTATCAGCATTATATGTGTTTCTCCCATTGCTTTTCTGTCATTTGAGTTAATAAATCACTTTTTATACACACTGCCATCTTGTTTTCACATTTTTCTTTCCCTTATTCTCTCTTTTCCTAATTTGGTTAGATGAATTTCTTAAAGTTGCATCCCCCTGTGCCATAAATTGAAATTATTCTTCAATACGAATTGACAAACTTTCAAATTTATCCTACTGACAAGCATATTTGAATCCATATATCTTTATGTGAAATGAAAGGATAACTTTTGTTACTGCATCTTCCATGTGTTTTTTTAAGTATATTTGTATATTACTTTATTTACAGGTCTTCTATTTAATTATTATTCTGCATCAATATCTTAAAATTATTGTTATTTTCCATCCTGTCTTTTATATATTTATATATTCCAATCAATTGTTTCTAATAAATTTATTTTGAAATAACTGCATTTAACCTGGTTTCATTCTCCCTGCCATGTTTTTATCTCATAAATTCCCATTTTCTTCAAATTTGTTGTTTGAAAAAATGTATAATATTCACATACCTTGCAGAGAACACAAAATAGAGCAAAGCAAGGGTAATCACTGATCATTTGGATCAAAAATTTTACTGGAGAACTGAGAGTACAATTATAATTGTGCATATGACATAAAATCCTCAGGAAAACATCCTGTTAACAGAAATAAATCATACTAAGAATACTGATTGCCGTGCTTTGCCCAGGGTATTAGAGAGGATGGTCTGGGAAGACCTTTTCTTGTTGTACAAGGGACAGAATTGGGACTGGAGGGTGCCAATTGGATATTTCTTAAAAAAATTTAAAACTAAAAAAATTAATAAAAAGCAAATTAAAACAAACAAACAAAAACAAATAAAAAAGATATCAAAACTCAAAGCCTTAGAACAATAATTAAAAGATCACTCACAAGAAAGTGAGTGAAGGAACAGTTTCATCCACTTTGGGGCCACAAGAAACTAATGTGGTCAATTAAATATAGGAGAGGCATAGGAATTAGTAAGTAGATGAGGGCGAGATGTGGAGACTATATGAAGGCAGAAAAAGCCGGAACACCTTCTCCATCTGTGGACCTTGAGGCTTGGCTCCCACACTGGATGCCTGATCTCTCTCCAACCTTCCTTTCCCATTTGGCTCTCATTCATAGGTCCTTTTCCTCTTAGCAGGCACTATCCTTCTTTTGAAACTATTTTGCTGTTGGTTGAGTGATTTTAGAAATTTTGACGATTTCTAACAGTGAAAAGTACGTTTAGCCTTGTGATCTGCAAGGCACACATAGATACATATGTATAGCTAAACAAAGATAAGCGAGAAATTAGTTTGAATGTGTCTTTAATACTGTGAGGCACTCTTACATGTCTTACAGTACATGTTACTCTATTCTATATTTCTTACAAAATATAGTATTGACCCATATATGGGATCTAGTCATAGAATATGACTTAGTATGTCTTCTACATGTATTTTAGCAATTTTCTGCTTCTTCTTTTTCATCATTGAAATTTCTATGAAACCACATTCTTTCCATCATTCTCACAATATATGTTTATTCATCTATTCTTATAAACAGGCACCAAGTAAAAAGTTCTCAGCGGATAGTATATAAAATATTGTTACATCCCTCAATGCACTCATATCTGGCAGCTAGAAAACACACAGAGTTAAATAAAAGCAACATGAAACCATAGTTCCTATCACCCAAATTATGTGCACCTGTGAGGATGCTAAGTTTCAAAGGTATATGATATCAGACTATCCTGAAGGGGTTAGAGGTTTCCATAAGAACAGGAGTGAAAAAGCATCAGCTGGAACTGTTATAGAGACCAAAGGAAGAGGGAAGCAGAAATGTAAAGACAATGAATATGGAAATTATGGACTTATGTTAAAGGTTCATGTCAAGTTCAACGTTTTGGAAATCAGAATGTATGAGGGCAGGTGGCAGTGAGAAGAGATGCTGGCAGATTGAGCGTGGAAAGTTGAGCTTATGTTTGAAGTTGTGGAATATTTATTTCATTGTCCAGAAAGGGTTGCATGTAATGGAATTTGGACATCAACCTTGTAATATAGAACATGTCTGGTTCTATATGAATACCATCTTAAGGGTTGCTCATCATGTGATTGGTAGGATAGGTGATGAGGGAATGAAAAAGAAAAATGAATTTGGGGACATGAGGAGTGGAAAGAATGAGACACTTGTAAACTAGAAGGCAAATCAGCCTCATTTTATTAACATTGATATCCACCTGTTTACTAGAAGGGTGCAACATTCTGGAGATTTTAACATATATTAACTATCTCTCAACCTTCTTTGGAGGATGGATGCCATATTCTCTACTACATAGGATTAAAATTTATAATGGTTCATTTCCTATCAAAGTTTATCTGCAAATGTGGTATATAAAACATTCAAAATCAGTTTTATCTGACACCAAAATTTTGCATTGAATATACTTTGAGTCATGTCCCACGCTGGGGGGAAGGTAATATATCGTTATGCTGAGTTTGGCTTAGAGAGAGGCCACATTAGAACAACAAAGAGTCTCTTAGGAGCCAACTCTTAGGCACCCCACAATACTAGGCTAAGTTTCAATTTCAAGAGCAAAGGCTCACAAGCATAGTCATCTATATCAAGGGTCCATTAATGGACCACATTCCTTCACCAGTCATTGCCCATACACATGGGGGACTGTGGCTGCTCCATTAGAAAATGTGGTAGAGATCTCCATGATGGGAACTTAATAGTCTTTTGGTTATTGTCTGAGTCTCTACCATTATGACAATGCCCCATGAACATTTGAAAACATTTATATACCTTGTATGAATGCCTAGGTGAAATTCCTCCCATGTATCCCTCATCACTGACACCCCACACCAATGATCCTCCCTGCCCCTTTTGTGACCCCTCTGTGATCCAAAGCTTCTTCAAAAATGAAGCCAATAAAATAGTTAAATACAATTAATAGGAAAATGAAATAGTAATGATAGGTTTAAATATAAGAAATAAAATACATAAAATTTATAAAAACTAAAAGTAAAATAAAATTAAAAATGGGATATGAAAAATTAATGGAAAATATTTAAAAATTTTTTTGACATTTTGCCTTTCATCACTCTAATATATGCTGTCCAGTATGTAGAGAAAAATTTTCTTCAACTTATTCTCCAGTGTTTTACGTTTTAAATTTTGTTTTCCAAGAAGTTTTAAGTCACAATCAAGTCACATATGGAATACTGGGGGCTCCCTTATACCCAACATCTTTCCCCATTCCCCCTTCCCGTATTAATACCTTTTAATATGTGGATGGTACCTGTGTTACAACTGATACACAAATAGTGAAACATAGCTACTATCCATGGTCAATGGTTTATATTATGGTTTATATTTTAGACCATACACTTTTAGAAATTTTGATGCTGTTTAACATAGCCTGTGTCCATCAATGTAAGATCATATAGAACACTTCCATTACCCACTAAATACCCCCTGTTCCATCTATTTTATGACTCCTGTGGATGAGCCTCCCTTGCACCAAGGGATTACTACCAGGCACCAACTAGCAATACACCTGGAAAAAGAACTCAAATAACAGGGGGGAAAGGTAAAGACAAATGAGTTTATATGGCTAAGAGACTTCAAAGTGAGTTGGGAGGTCATCCCAGAGGTAACACTTATGATCATATCACCAGGAACTCATATGCTGTCAAACTGGATATCACCCCCAAATAGTGGGACTCCTGAGGGCTCTGGAGACACCCAGGTCCTGTGGTGGGGGCAGATAACTCTGATGTTTGGTGCCTTACCAATGGGTTCTGCTTTGGAGTTTGTGTTTTTGAGAGTGACAAAGTTGGACTCAGTTATGGCTTCCTTACACATGGCTCATCTGTCCCTTCTATTTAAGCCTACTTGGTGCTGGAATTCATATTTGTGCATCTAAGAGACTGAAATCTTTGGGCTGTCCATGTGCCAGCTGGGCCCTGAGCCTCAGCAGAATTGCCACCTATACTCCCCGGTTAATTGGACTCGCCCAGGACAAATAACAAGGAGGTGAGAATGGAAACCACCATACCAAGGAACCAAGAAAACCTACAACTGCAAGCAAGAGAGTCCCATCCATTGGCTCTATGGGATCTAAGTCCCCTCTCAATTAGATGTTGAGTGGACATCACTATCCCAGAATCCTCAAGATTGGGAAATGAACTATGGACTAGAGTGGACTTACCAGTATTCTACTATTGTGATTCTAGCAATGGAAGAAATTGCAACAATGATTTGGAGGCAGTGGCCTCCACAGTGGCCTGTGTGAGCATAGGCCTGTGTGGGAGAAAGTATAATCTACAATGTGAACTATGGTCCATGCTCAGTGGCAAAACCCCAGGATGCATTTATCAATTCCAATGAATGGGCCACACTAATGAAGGATGTTGTTTATGTGGGAGGTGTGGGGAGTGGGGCATATGGGAATCCATATATTTTTTGTGTAATAGTTATGTAATCTAAGTACCTTTTAAAAAATAAAAAAAATATGTTAAATAAAATTAATATACTTTGAAAAGCTTTCTATTGTGTAACTTAAATATTCTCAACATTTGTTGTACTTATATTATATTTTGTTTTGTGAGATATTTGCTTATTCTTCTAGCTCATTTTACTCTTGGGGTAGTCAGTCTGCTTGGTGTAACGGCATTGTAAAAAGATACCACTACTTTGTTTGGATACATATTTTTTGCTTTTTATTACTTTTTTCTGTGCATTGAGGGGTATAAATGGGTTGGAATTCCACCAGAACACAGGTAGGTTTTCTTTATCAAAGTTTCTCAGTGAAGACCTCAGGTTATGTCTCATAGTTTCCTTCAAGTCTATTTCATCATGCTCTGTCTCTGCTTTTTGAGCAGATGTTTTTGTATCTGTAAACACAGGAGAAAATTTATTACAGTGGGGGAGTGGTATTATCAGGGCACCAGAAAGTCTAGGAGCTCTTGCTCTCTGTGTGGGTGTATGTTTGTGTCTGTGCACTTGGTGGGATGACTGTCTGCAAAGTATGAGCATCTGAGCTCTTAATTTCCAATATTTGTCTCATATAGTACTGAGATTGGATGCAAACCTATAGATGGCAATAGGAATGACTCTAATTTTTCAGGTTACATTTGCAAATAAATTAAGTGAAAGAGGTACATGTGGAGAAGGAACTCTCTGTATCTTGAAGCATCTGCCTTTTTTTAAGGTCTTTGCCCTTGACATTCCCACTGAAGAGCATAAACCTCCCCACATATCCTAGTTGCTTACACTTTCTCTTATGTGAAGACTCTGTTCAATTATTGCCTTGTATGATGACATTGCCTGAACACCATGTGATAAATAACATGACCTCTTTAATTTCCCCTTTTGTTACCTTCTTTCTTTTCCTTAAGCACTTGTAACGATAAGGAATTCCACAATTATTTTTTACTTACTTATATTCTTTTTCCAGGAAAAGATTGTAGACACTTTTGTGTTCACACTATATATTCTTTTCTAGACAGGTAGTTGCACAAACTCAGAGTTCAATATGCATTCCTCCAAAGAATAGATGAATTTCACTTAAAAACCATACAATGTGTAACTGTTTGGGAAATTAGCTGAAAGTGATAGAGGGATATTTAATCATGGATTTCTCAAAGAAATCTCTGAAAAGGGATCAGTTTCATTAAAAAAATCTAGAAATTAATTTCATCTCTGCAAAATTTAAATTATGGATATGTTAGTTATTCCCATTTCTTTGAATATTAGTCATGTCCTTTCTCTATTTCTGGATAGTCACACCAACCACATAGAGCCAGGAAATGAAACAAGAATTCTAGACTTTCTTCTTTTGGGATTCTCAGAGGAACCAGAATTGCAGTCCTTAATATTTGGTCTGTTCCTGTCCATATTTATTGCCACATTTTTGGGAACCTGCTCATAATCCTGGACTCCATCAATGAACCCACCTCCACACATCCATGTACTTCTTTTCCAACCTGTCTTTTTCTGACATCTATTTTATCTCCACCACCACTGCTAAGAAGCTGGTGAACATGAAGGAACACAGGAGTGTGATAACCTATGTAAGTTGGCTCACCCAGATGTATTTTTTCATTTATTTGAAGGGTTAGACAACATGTTCCTCACTGCAATGGCCTATGACAGCTTCATGACCATCTGACAGTACCTGCACTACATGGTAATCATGAACACCCAGCTCTGTGTCCTCTTAATTCAAAGTTCCTGTATAATTAGTGCCATGCATTCATTGTTGGAAAGCTTAATGGTTTTGTGACTATCATTTTGTAAGCACTTGGAAATCCCCCACTTTTTCTCTGAATATAATCAAATGGTCCAACTTTCCTGTTCTGACACTTTCTTCAATGACACAGTGATGTATTTGGCAAATGGGCTGCGGGGTGGAGGATCATTCATTGGCATCATTTTCTTTTATTCTAAGATTGTTTTTCTCCATATGTGCAATCTCATCACCTCTGGAAAATACAAAGTATTTTCCACCTAAGCATGTCACCTAATAATTGTCTCCTTATTTTACTATACAAGTCTAGAAGTGTACCTCGGTTCTTTTGCATTGCATAAGGTACATGCAAGTGCACCAGCCTCGGTGATGTATGCTGTGTCCATAAAGATGCTGAACTCCATCTGCAGTCTGATGAATAAAGACATAAAATAAGTTTTCAAAAGATTTCATACTGGAAAGCCATAAAATGTTTTTTTTTTGGTTAAGCCAGTAAAAAGAATTTATTTAGGAAATGGGGGAAGAATAGAGCTTCCTGAGAAAGATGGAAATACACACGAAGATTTGGTGTGGGCTCCTCTAGGCAGAGAGAGCTTGTAAAATATTCTTGGTCCTGAATTTGAAGAAATGCTGAGACTGCAGGGTTAAAGCCTCAGAGATAGAAAATATGATTCTTCTTAATTTCTGGAATTATGACCTACATTAGAAGGTTCGATTATGACCTTAAATATGTTGAAGCAAAACTTTAAATCATGCATTCTATTTCCAAAGAAAAGAATTGCTTTAGACAACTTATATCTACACAATCAGTAAGACTTCTGGGTTTCCATTTGCAAGGTGTTTTATGCAATGGAGAACAGTCTTGAGTTGCATGTTCTATATTCTGTTAATGGAAAAATAAATAAGACTCTTTCCATTCCTGTAAACAAAATAGTTGCGCTTTCTCTAAATTTCTTCTCAGACATTGAAGGTTTTTTAGTGAACAATTTGTTTATTGACTATATGATCTAATTTTTAAGCTTTATGTTTAAAATTCCTTTCAATCATCTTGATGAAAGGATAATTTAAAGAAGAGCTTGAAATCATGTACAATTCCCCTGGGAATGGAGTGTTCTGAGCCAGAGCACAAGTTATTCCTGGCCAAATCTGCATGCCCATTCAACATCTACTGCTTATGCACAATGGAAAATCAGAAATAGTCGTTTTTTAATACACTTATCTGAAATCACCTGGAATAAAAGTGTGATCATGAAGGCTATCTTCAAATATCTGAAGGAATCCTATGGTTTCAATAGAACTTTGCTGATTTGTAGTTTATATGTGTGGTAGAAAGTTTGCAGAGATGGGTCAAATTATCAAACTTTATCTGAATCTCAAGGCTTCCATTTCTACATTCAACAGCTGTGTTGACTTCTTGGTGAAGAAAGTGAGAGCCTAACGATATATTTAATAAGTAGGCATGAAATCCTCTCAGAATATCATGACTCTCTCACATAAAAGTATTACCTCCCTTCCTCTTACTTCTAGCTCTCTATTCCAAGGTCCTGAAGATGTTACCCCATGTCTTCTTCTAAGAGTTTGATAAATCTGATATTTAGGTATTTGACACATTTGTGGTTGATTTTTGCAGAAGGTTTTAGGTAAGGGTCCTCTTTTTTTTTTCAAACTGTGATAAAATTTTGGCTAGCAGATGGTTTCTTTCTGCACTTTGATTATTTCAGCTTATTGCCTTCTTGCCTCCAATGTTTCTGATGAGTAATTAGTACTCAATCTAATAGGGACTCCATTTTATATAAGATGTTGTTTTTCTCTTGCACCTTTCAGAACTCTCTCCTTGACCTCTGCACTTGATTTCATGATGAATATATGAAGGGATGTATTTTTATTCATGTTTATCCTGTTTGATAGTCTCTGGGCTTCTTTAATGTACATATTCACATTGTTTCCTAAGTTTGGGAAGTTCTCTGTCATTATGTCTTTGAATATTCCTTCTGGCCCTTCTCTCTTCTCCTTCTGGGACATCCATAATGTGTATATCTGTGTGCTTGATGGTGCCTTGGGATTGTAGCTTTTAATAAAACTCTTTACTTTCTACTTCTCAGCCTTTATCATTTTAAATATCTTATCTTCGAGTTCTCTGATGCTTTTTTCTGTCAGCTCCAATCTGCTCTTGAAATTCTCCTGGAATTTTTCATTTCAGTTTTTGTGGGCTTCAATTCCAGTAGTTCTCTTTGGTTCCTTTAAACATCTTATATCTCTTTACCTTGACTCTCATGTTGGTCATTCATTGCTTTCCTGGTGTCCCTTAGATGTTTTCTTGTCTTTTCCTTCATCTCTTTGAGCATTTTTAAGAAATGTTTTTTAGTGTCTTTATTTGGAATGTACACATTCTGGTATTCTTCAATGATGTTTCCTGGATTTTTATCCTTTTCCTTTGAATGAGCCCCCATTTCATGTTTCTTTGTTTGTCTTGTACTCTTTGTTGCAGACTGCACATTTTAATATTTAAAAATGTTAACTCTGGGGTTTATTCCCTAAGATGTCTGTTTCTTATTTTTGTAACCAGCTGGTGATAAGACAAAAATTTAACTGAGATTAAGCCCTCCAATCAAGAAGTTCTGCCCAAGGAAAATGCAGTTTTTGGGTTTCTGACTTGCTCTAGCTTTTTTATTGTTAGTTGCTCTGTAGCTCTCTATTTTACAGGAGGCAGACCTCACTCTCCCTAGTGTTTGAAGTTGGTTTCTTAAACTCCTATCATTGTCTTAATATTCTTTGCCTCTTGGGCAAATTCTAGGAGAAGGGCCACTCCTCAGAGGACTTACACATGTCAGACCTTCCCAGCCAAAACAGAGCCAGTCATCCCTGAAGGTCATTCAGACCAGCTCTGAAGTTCCCTGAGCAGGTAATCAAGAAGCACCAATAGCTTTTCTGATTGGACAGACAGAAACAGTGGTGCATTCAGAGCTCAACCTCCAGTGAGCTGAATTTGCTAATCAAAAGCTGTGTTAAGTGATTGGCCATGCCCATCCTTTTCTTGAGAAAGCAAATATTTATATTCCTTTCTGTCATCAGTGAACTAGCCAGAGACTGGACCCTGTGACAGCCTGAAAGGAGAGTGGGGAGTGAGCATTGGGGGCTGCATTGCAGAGAGAGCAATTTACTGTTCTTTACCATAATTTTTCAGCTTCTTCTTCCCATTCTTTCCTGGATGCTGTTCAAAGTTTTTCTGGTATCTAGAGTTTCAAAATAATTATTTCAGACAGTTCCTGACTGTTTACTAGTTTTTCTGGTGGAAGGACTGATCCCTAGAGTTTCCTCCTCTCCCATCTTCCCACATCCTCCTCCTAAATGGCTTTAAAGGATGATAGTTTGGGAGCCCAAATACATGAACACTCAAAGGTTTTTAAAGCCAGTGAGATTTTTTTTTATTTAGAAATTTCAAGGAATGTCCTCCTTCCATGTACACAAGTAAATGTTCTCTTCAATGAAGAATCCATAGCTTAACTAGTGAATAAATGCGTCATTAAATTGCATCACAAAGTTAAAAAAAATTAGCTACCTTTTTCAGTTACATTGGTTTATGCTTTTAAAATTCTGCCTTTCCTTTGGTCTTACCCTATATTCCAGATCCATTCTTGGGCTTGTTAGGAAGACAAAATATAATAGTGTGTGTTTTCACCACTGTTAGAGCTTTGCATTTTGTTTTAGTTTTCTAGGGCTGCTGTAACCAAGTACAACACACTGGGCATCTTGAAACAACAGAAAAGTTTCAATTCTTTTACAGTTTGGAGGCCAGAAGTCTGAAATCAAGAGTCAGCATGGTTGTGCTTCCTTTTAAAACTGGAGGGGTGACTCTGTTTCACAACTCCCGCCTCTCTTTCCTGGGGTCCCAATATATGCATCTCATACAAGCTGCCAGGTGATACCGAAGCTGCTGTTCCATGGACCTCACTTGGAATAATGAGGTATTAGAAGGAGCTGATTTTTGTCACCATCACATTTTTTTATCAACGGAGGAGACATATTTCCTCACGGTGCTGAGATACACTTTGCTCAATTACATTAGGGTTTAGGTGGATGCTTATTTGACATGAGTATCAAACAATCAAGGTGAAACATCCAACGTCTTATCATTCATATGATGCTAATTTATAATTGGAAAGAAGATGCACTTGGTGGAGACAGGCACTTGTAATATTTGGGAAAGTGAACATCTTGATTCATATTCTGAATTTTAAAAAATCAATCAGCACTTTATAATGTATTCAGATGGGTTTCCAGTCTCATCCTGGGATTTAGTGGGGCAGTTTTTACATTCTTTCCAGGAAATAAGAAAGTGCTGCTGGATAGAGGTTGCATTTGAAATGTAAATAGATGATATGTAAGATGGAATTGGAAAGAGGAGGGAGTTTGAGGTGTTAGTTCCATTCATGGCAGGACATTGTTGTCATTGAATATGAAGATTAAGCAGGGAGGGGGGCACTGGGGACCACAAGATCACCAGTACAGATGTCATGAACTTTTCGATCCTTCTGCCTACATGTGACAGTTTCCAAGAAAGCACAAAGGAAGTGATTAAGATCCATCCCAGTCAGGAATTGTATCAGGAAACCTGGTAGAAAAGCTTTCTCAGAACCCCTTTTCCTATTTTTTTGCAACAAAGAGAGAAAGACCAGCTTTCAGTGGCAGAAGAATGGAACATGGTGAACAACAAAGAAAAATGAAGTCCTTCAAAGGAGCTCATACCCAAACTGTAAAGCAGTGTGGAGATAAAATGAATAACCACTTTGAAGAAGTGTCTTCAATGACACTTCCCTCATAAAAATTCAATGGCACATAAGCTGGACAAACAGTTTTAAGAATGGCTGTTAAACACTTGAAATTTTTATTAGGCATAACAAATTATTTTGTGGGAGATAATTATAGACTTTTATTCAAAATCACCACAAACTCAGACACTGAATCCTTAAGACTGCAGCAGGTTTCCTATTAGTTTTTGGTTGGGAAAGATGAAAAAATATCTTAATTTCTAAATCAGTCTCCAGAATGCCTAATTATGATCCACCTAGCTTGATGAAACAAAGCTTATTTGATTTCTTACATCCAAATCATGTTGCCAAAATAAAGAAACAACATTCTTCTTCTGATATTTCATCAAGACAGCAGCTGTCAGATTCCAGAACTAGTTTGCAGGTTCACAGCACTTTCTACACCATATGGACGTGTGTGTGTTCTGGCTCAAAATGATACTTTTGCTGTCAAATAAAGAGTTATAAAGTCTCTGTCAAAGAAGAGCATGAAGGCTTACCTAACTCAAAGAAGAAAGATCAAAGAAAATTCTGTACTATCCACTGCACTGGCTACTTGAGGATTCGGCCTCCAAATGTTGTTGGAGTGGAGTAGGAAAAGGACAATAAGAAAGAGAGAACTTTTACTTATTTACCTGCTTCATTGCTGTTGTAAGATTAGATCCATATATCATACACTGAAGAGTAGGGAGATTAAAGTCAAACCAACTCAGTTTATAATCCAGGTTGTCATCAGTTGAAAATGTATCTATGTTGATCCAAGGGGAACAGCAATTTTAGGATATCTGCCTCAGGAAATTTTGGGAACTTCTTGTTATGAATATTTTTCATCGAGAAGACCATAATAATTTGACTGACAACCAAAAGCTGTTTCACAGAGTAAGGAGCAAAAATATTTTACAAATAACTGCAAATTCAGAGCCAAAGATGTCTCTTTTGTTACTTTACAAACCCAGTGATTTAGTTCCACAAATTCTTGGACCAAAGAACTGGACTATACTTTGTCTGTCCACACTTGAGGTTTGAGAAATAGTGAGACTAGAAATGTATCATTACTTCCCTGCCACTCTCGGTCCTAAGAAGAATGCTCTAGACAGTCTTGTCCTAGTATGAGAGGAATGTCTACAGGAATAGTATTTGGTGTTGGTAAGACCAGGACAGACATTGCCAATGAAATCTTTTTTCATCTCCTGGAAAATGAAGTCAAACAGATTTAATGAAAGACATTTCCACTGGAAACTACAAAGTGATGACCTCATGAAATCCTTCTGAAATATGGGAGTTGGAGGCTACAAGGCAAAACCAGAACACTGTTACTCTCCACACTAATGAACCGTTCCTCAAAGTTGGTACACAGTTGGATTCTGATGCCCTATGTGACAATGATGACACAGTCATGGCTGACTTCATGAATTATTTACAAGTATCAGGGGGTCTAGGAAATCCCAGAGACCTCAGTGATATCCAGGGCACATTCTAGCAATTGCTTTTTTTTTAACGTTTTTATTTCTATTATATATATTTTTTTCATTTCATTTTAATTTTTTTAATTTTAAAGAAGTTTTAGATTATGCAAGTATTACATAAAATACGTAGGGGATTCCCTTATTCCCCACCCCTTTCCCATATAAACAACATCTTTCATTAGTGTGGTACATTTTGTAAAATTGATAAACACATATTGAAGCATTGCAACTAAAAGTGGAATATAGTTTACATTATAGCTTACCCTCTGCCCTGCACAATTTTATAGGTTATGACAAAATGTATAATGTACATTTGCACTTGGTTTTATAAGCCCAAAAATGAGAAAAATTTTAAACATTTAATTTTCAAAAAAATGTATATTATTAGCTGGGGAAGCTCACTGGTGCAGGGCATTGGTGGGGCGGAATATGTAAGAATGAGTACCACAAGAACATGCTTCTACAGAATATGAATATGTTCATCTTAGCATAGGGTGTTATCTCAGTGAACGGAGACCCACACAATAAACAAGAAAATATTTAACTCCCATCCTGGAGAGTCCTGCTACATTCTCAAATAGAGGGCCAAGAGCATCTCCAGTACATAGGAAGTGCCTAACAAATGAAAACAGACCAATATGTCAAGCCCTTAATATTAATGCATTTAACTATGAACCTTAGTGTTTAAAAATTAAACTTAGGGAAGCGGGTGTGGCTCAGTGGATAGAGCCCCCGTTTACCATATGGGAGGCCC